>JAATOF010002840.1:0-11078 GCA_013170925.1 Podosphaera leucotricha | reverse complement strand
TTGCGGACCCTCAAAGACGCTAGTAAATTCAAGACCCTTACGGGAGAGTAATCGGGAGAGGGTTTCACTTGCGTGGCGTTTCACGTAGTCTTCTGTCTTACTCACAACTTCAATCCGTAACCCAAAGCCTCCATCACTTCCACCAACTTCACACATCTTTCTCACGTGCAGTTTTCCGTCGCCTACCCTCTTTGTAACCACATACCGTGACACCTTTTGTACAATACTATAGGTCTAAGTCAACCATACTGTATTAGCGTGACAGGGGTTTTTGGTGAGGAAATTAAAATATTCTATACCAAATAGGTATAGCTCCCTCTCGAAAAAAACTCTAATTTGTATGAGGATATTGCTTTTTATTGTTTCGACCCAGACTGAGCCATATTCTCATATTTTATTTTTCAATTTTGGATTCATTTAATTATTTTTTAAAATCTTTATCTTGAAATGCCTGTCTAAGCTAAACTATTGAATTCTATCATCGTTGTTCAAACAAATTTAGACAAGTACAACGCCAAAAACAATCCAAAACTGACTGGCATCTCGAATGCACACTTGCGAGAAGTGGCTTGAGATGTTTACTGGCGAATAAGTCCCAACTAGCTTGAACTATTGCATAAAGCCTTGAATCTGGAAACCGTTGTCCGTCTATTTCGGGGTAAACAATGCTACATATTGTCTTTTATAGACGTTCAAGAGCCTAAATGGATCTAGTGGGAGATCCAGATACCTCATTCGTCGAGCCTCATATGAAGACCTAACAAAGGCCATCAACTGATCTGTCTGCTGACTAGAGAGTTTAGGCGGGCGCTGTGTCCAAAAATGTGGGCTCTCACTCTGTCAGACACAAGCGTGTTAAACTTGGTACCAAGATAGTCCAAGATCATCAGCAATTTGTTGAATGATTTTGATAGTGTATTTTCGCAATGGTTTTATTCGAATACAGTCTTCTGGTGAAAGATTTTTTCGATGGCGTTGCGATGATGCATAATTTGAGATCATTTTTGTTAGATCAGTGTGTGAAGATGAAATTTAGATATTTAGGAAGGTGAAGCTTTGTGCGCGGAAAAATTTGAGCGATTAGATAATTAGTTTCTAGAAGTACTGCCTATTTTGTGGTAGTCATGAATTTAAATAAACCCCTATGACACTAATGCAGTATGGTTGACTTAGGCCTGCAGTACTGTAAATCATTATCCTGGCATAAGAGAACAACTTAGCGTATCATTCGAAATCCTCCGCTCAACGCCTTAATGTATTCGAACTACATTTCATGTACATGTATGTCCAAGGTCCCTAGAAAACATTAAAAAAGTGATGAAACAGTTGCAACATCATCACCCTTGACTTTCTTAGGATATGTCACAATAACTGGAATATTTTTGAGACATTTCAGTCACTTTTATTTCTTCTGAGTCACCTCAGATAACGAGGCATATAAGAGCCTAAAGTTTAGGATCGATCACCCTTTGAACCCGGGCTCCGACAAAAACAAACAATCAATCATAGCTTACCCAGTTTTCCAACGTACCTTACTGAAAGTCGTATAGGCCAAAGTGGCAATCGTCAAGTATAATATGTTTTACCAAAGATTCGACGCATTTCCTACATTTTTAAAAGCTGTATTTTCAAACCGCGTTACATAAAAGTACTCTAAAACATCGCAAAGTCTGTCATTTAGAGCCCTAAATCTCCCACAATTACCACTAGACTAAGTCAACCTACTCATTGGAGCCATGTCCAACAGTTGGACTTTCAATTTTACTGTGGCTGAGAGAAATCTCAGACTGTACAGTGATAAGCAGCCCGGGGAGACTCATAAGTGGAGTTATATTCCGGTACATATTTTTCCGTCACCCTAAATCTAGAAAGCCGCAAACTTTTGCATTAAGAAGTCTGGTAGAGTGAAGATGGGCGAATAGAAAACAATATCCAAAATCTTAAGAAGCCTGAACAGGAACCCAAGTAATAATAAAATGTTATCCAGGCTAGATTCTATTTCCCAAATGCGAAGCACGCGGTGATTGATATCCTGGCTGAGCTGAAGAATTTTTGAAAATTGGAGAATGTGGATAGAAATACTGAAGAGATTTTAGAAGGCTAATCATAATCAACTGTTTGGGCAAACTGTCAAACCTGAAAAACTATTAAAATGGATTAATAGAGAAGGTTGAGCATAAGGAAATACGGATTAGGCAGCCACACATCACCCAGCAATGCACCCACCGTCAGTGAGTGCGCGCACCTGAACAAACCTTTCCTTGAAACCAACGGCCACAATTCATGCAAGGAAGCGTGCTTTTACTAGATAAGTTCTTGTCTAAATGACAGAGTCTATCTACACTAGTCCAAACGGTTCTAAATCAGGACAAATTATTTATTATACATCAAATCAACCCTAGAATCATCGTTTTCCGTAAAACTCTAATTTATAGATTTTATTGGGATGCCTCACAAAAATCCGTCAAAAAAACCTTGAAATTGGAGTTTTACAAGATTAAAATCGAGTTTAGACTTGTACTGGCAGGGAGGAAGGAGGGGCACCGGCACTCAGTGCCTTTGTGGGGCATCTGAGTGCAAGCTCAACCAAGTGTGGGGTAAAAGGGTAAAATATTTTCGGTCCCTTCAAGGGGTTTGATCGACAAAAAGGAATTGAGTTCAAATTAACAGGGGTATCGGGCCCAATAAGTCGGTCAACGCAGGTAGTTCAATTCCCTATTATATTTATGGAAATGGAACCGGCAAGTACCTAGCCATCACTACGCTCATACCCTATATTTAAACTCTCTGATTGGGGGAATCCAAATAGACCAAAATCCATTTTAGAAATACAGGCCACCTCCCAGTGGAGATTCTCATTACTCATCTCAAAATGACAGCGGATAATTATTTTTGGTATGCAAACTGAGAAATAAAATCCAGGCTTGCAGAAGTGATGTGAATTCGTTATCTAGCGTCGAAGTTCTTAGATTGCATAGGCAAAAGTAACTATTTACTTTCAAACTGAGTTGGGTGATGAGAATTCTACAGCGAGATAGATGCGAGAAAGTCTGTAATTACCAAAATGGGATTTTAACATAATTAAATTTGGAATCCACTGATCAGAAAGTTTTAGTGTGTAGGGGGTGGAGTTGGGTCAGTTACCAAAAAAATGGGGTACAAATATATGTGCCACAAATGCCGCAGTTTAAGTTTCCTTGATAGAAACTTCCTTCACCGGCCAAAGGGCAGCCAGGAATTCAAGCTCAGCATTCCAAGGCGGTGAATATATTATGCGTCTATTGGTTCTTTTCCCTGTCACCTGCCACCAGAGATTCATATTTTTTTTATGTATACATGTACATGTATCTGTCAGTCAGTCAGTCAGTCAGTCAGTAGTCACTCATGTAAGTCGAAAACCGACTAGAACGTCCCCGAAACTTCTCTCTGAGCGAATACGCGGACGACTTAGCATGTATCACCGCCGTGTCTTCACCCGCGCAATTCTCTTTTATTCGCGCCGTCATGAGGAGCGGTAGCTGGGACAGAAACTCGAATCGTCCGATACATCCGCATGAATACGAGAGATCATCCATCCATTGATTGATTGATTGATTGACCAATGTCCTCGTGTAGCTGCTTATCGGCAGTGGACCTCGGAGTGTCGTCGTTAGAGAGTGATTGAGACAAGTTGTATATATATATGTCCCCGTAACATTCCACTGTCAGGTTGAGTGTTTATTTGCTCCTGAGCAACATAGTCGCAACAGCATTCGTCATGGCGGCCCTTCCTCTACAATCACACCCTACAGGGTGGTGAATATAATTTCTTTTGGCCGAAAACAGTCGAGTAATGTGCTTCAGTGCAGGGAAACTGATAATCAGAAGTAGAAAATCTCGTACGTCGCCCCTGTATTGTATGAGACAGTGATGGACAGATGTGTACAGTAATTTTTCATCACGAATGCAGACCATCGTCATCAAAGGGTAAATTAAAGCCGATTATTGTTGATTACTATAATTAACAAGGTAAATGATCAAGGAAGTCATTTGTAATCAGATCTACTGAATTAACTCTAGATTCTACATAAAGGACTTTTCTTGTTGTTGACCATACTGTCAGCCTGTCAGCCTGCCTAAACTTCTATATGTGGCTTTTGTAACGATAAGGCTTGGCATGTCTTACTAATTACGGTCATTCGGTTCTCGACCGTCCACATTCATTGGTGGAACCCATTCTAAATATAGAGTGTTCGTAGGGTCTCTTCTGTGTCAGCTCATCCGATCGCAGTGGAGACAAGAGAACGAGTGTCAGGAAACGTTGTCAACGTTTTGCGCTGCCACGTTCATGAGGTTGAATCACTGAGAAACTGAGTTTGTTCCGTCGCCGCCACACACTCATGAGCCACCCATGCGCTCTTATACATGTAGGTAGGTAGGTACCATGCGTGCTGTGGGTGGCGCGCCGGGATGAGGGACAGTCTGAATTGCGATATAACGATGCTGCCGAACTCTAAATTTAAGATTCCCCCGTTGCTAACTTGCTCCGTGCAACATACATCCACCAATCGGAAACGGTATCCCGGAAGTTCCGCATTATCGCTAAAGATATCGCCACACGAGAGTGTCGTATGTCATTCGATATCGCTTGATTAGCGGCGTAGATCTGACATGGTCTCAGCATATTCGCACGCACACTCGCATTTGCGTTTTCCTCTTGCCGCTCATCAATTTTCCATGTTGCCACTAGGGAAATTGTGAAGGGAATTATGGAAAGCAAACCGCCAACTATTTTCGTATATATGCCAATAAATCATGCCATGTCTACAAAGTAGTTTCAAGAGTTTTTCCAAACACCATCACAGGCACTGCAACTTCTCAATCGAATCGACGGTGGTGGTAACGTTGCTTTGTCGCCTGCCCTGAACATCCCACGCTATTTATATTTTAATTTAGTCCTTAATTTATCTGACTAGCGCCACATTTTTCCAACTCCAGTTCAATATTCTTGAATGTTAAAGGGTTAACGTATCTACACCTCTATCTATTTACTATCACACCCTGACAACTGCCTGTTATTAATCAAAGAGAAATTGCCATATATTTTATATCATTCTCGTGAGACAACTTTGAGCTACTCCTACTTAAGTGTATCGTCGTCAGTTTGGCCTCTCTTAAAAAAATATACGCGCTCGGATCAATCAGTCAGTGCCCGCTCTCCCTGTAGCCCCAAAAGCTGCGATTGAGCCAGCCACATTCGTCTAAATGAACCAAATTTTGTGGCTGTCAATTTGGGTGACAGTGCTCGCTTTGCGTGCAATATACAATTCCGTTATCGATGGCTTATCACGAACCAAATTTTCTCTTTTCACCCTTCTTCACATATGGATTTTGCCATCATACGTCAATGAATCTAATGCCCAGCTAAAATCGGCAGGACCACATCGACTAAATCATGCACAAGAATTTTTGGACGGAATTCAAAGAATACTCCGTGGGCAAGCGAAAGCCAAAAATTTGTTGACGTTATCAAGAAAACTCAAAGCAGAGTACTATGAGAGGCTACAGGATCCAAATTGTATGTTGCCATCCTTCAATCACCAACTACCCACGGGCAAAGAAACAGGAAGATTTATTGCCTTAGATATGGGTGGAACAACCTTTCGGGTCGCCATAGTTGAACTTTGCGGGGAGTTAGTTGGAGCGCGTGAGAGTAAAATTATAGGGATGAAAACATATAAAATAATATCCGAGGTTAGAAACCTGAAGGGTATCATGTTTTTCCATTGGATAGCCTCAAAAATTGAGGAAGTTTTGATCGAACAAGGTCTCTCCAAAGGTGTCCCCATGTCAATGGGTGTTTCTTGGTCATTTCCTATTGAGTGAGTTTCATTTTATCTATTTGTTACTTGCCCGTTCACCGAGCATCAAGCTAACTTGGCTAGACAAACGTCACATCGAAGTGGTCGTTTGATGAAAATGGGAAAAGGTTTTCATGCGGCGGATGGGCTCTTGAATCAAGATCTCGGCACCATTATTCAAGAGTGCTGTCAAGCGAGAGATCTTAACATTCAACTTGCAGCTATTGTCAATGACTCTTCTGCAACTCTACTTTCAAGGGCGTACATGGATAGTGCCACTCGGTTTTCTCTCATAGTCGGCACCGGTGTCAATGCTGCGGTGCATCTACCAGTGCATCTTTTCAATCCGTCTAAATTTGGGACCCGTCCTTTGAAGTGGCACTCTACGGCAAAACACGTGATTGTAAATACGGAGATGTCAATGATGGGTAAGGACATACTGCCGACAACAGAATGGGACGAAAAAATAAAAGCTACCCATCCAAAACCTGATTTTCAGCCCCTTGAGTTTTTTGTCAGTGGCGCGTATTTAGGTGAAATAGCTCGCTTAATCTTGGTTGATGGAATAGAGAATGCTGGGCTCTTTGGTGGTGTAGTCCCTTCATGTCTAAGAGCTAAATATACCTTGGGCACGGAAACAATATCTCATATTCAGCAGTAGGCCCAATCATACCTTTGAGATGATCGCTCACTAATAATTTCAGGGACCAAAGTAAAAATTTGATGAAGGCTCGTCGGATTTTTAGCGAGAAATATCCTTTAGCTTTCCCACCAACATATAACGATTTGCAAGCATTGCGGCACATTTCTTCAAGCGTTATTTATCGTGCCTCTGGCTTGGTTGCTGCAGGCATTCATGCTCTCTGGCAACTTCGTAATGAAGTAGAGCTTGTCACTCCTTCAGATTACGCACATATTGTGGTAGCGTACAATGGATCCGTCATAGAAAACTATCCTGGCTTCAGGGACTCTTGTCAAAAGCATCTTGATGCTCTAGTTCAAGCGACTGGCGGAGTAAAAGGAATGGTAAGACTAGTCTATGCGAGAGAAAGCAGCCTTTTGGGTGCCGCCGTGGCGAGCGCCGTCGCGCTATGAACAACCGTGTCAACTCCGGCCTACACTATCATCAGTTCATCAGTACTCACCTACTGTCCGGCTTGAACACAGACTCGAATGGCCATTAGGAAATTAGGACATTTCGCAGAATCCCTGTCTAAACCTGTCAGAACGAAGAAATAATTCGGACCTCGAAAGTATCCGGGCTCACCGCAAAAGTATAAAAATAAGTACTCAGCACAACAAGGAAGGATCTGTCGGAGTTCTATCTAAGAAGGTCGATGCGAGAGTTAGCAGAACACGCTCACTTTCTCGAATGTGACAGTTGATGGGACTTGCAGGGTCCCCGAATCTCGCTCGCGCCATGGAAAGAAAGAGGATTCGGAACTTTTATGGATCGGCCGGGCTACCCTTTAAAGCCTATGCTCGGTCCGCAATTCCCTGATAACAGACATGGACCAAGCGCAATGCGCGTCTCGGATGAAATACCGCCCAAATGGAAAAAGTTTAAGGACATTCATTTTCGATCAAATTACGATGAAAAAAAATGACGAAACTATGTAGATATCAACCCATTTGCGCCGGCTTAAACCATTGGATTCAATAACGTATGTAAATTAATGTACAGCACATCTAAGCCGGACACATGGCCGTGCCATTTTGTATTTTTAGTTACACACACTCGTTGTAAATAGAAAACAGTCAACGATAGATTAATAATATTAATTTAAAATGATTATGATCATATTCATGTTGAGAATTAGATCTGTGAGCAGGCCTAATTTAGCTTTGCGTGATGATCCATCCATTTTAAGAGTATGAATCATTAGATCTCGTTACGGGAAAGATCGTTTTGTAGAGTAACCGTTGGTCTTCGTGGTGATGAGAGTTGATAATTAGTGGACCCTGGAAAATTAACGTCATCCACATGTACATTGGTAAGGCGAATATTCTGGAAGAGCTCTCTACGTGTATGCTCTAAGCGCCTCGGAGTTTTTTTCACCAGATAAGATGGTATGTATGATGGACCGGTGTATATTTTAAAGTAGAGGTTAACGGTGGATGAGCGACAAAAGAAATCTACATGCAAAATGATTATCTACATGTATGTACATACATGTATATCGGTCTTTCGACATCCGTGACGATCTAGTACTAGCAGTAAGGTCATCCATCACTCAGGGTAATTAGATACACAAGGGTCACTCACAGCTTCGTGGGGAAGCTGCATCCGGACGATCCATCCCGCATCCCACATCCCACATCCATCCCAGCGACCCACCACAGCGACAGAATCGGATTTCTCGTAATCGCTAAGCCGGAATCCGCCGCTGCTGCTCGCTGGGCCCGCGCGGGGTGGCGGGCGCAAACACGGAGTCCGACGCGGACTCGCGGCTCAATGCCGCGTCGGCGCCTCTAAAACCGTCTTCGCCAGCCTGCGCATCGCGCCTGCGGATCGGTCCAGGGACCCGCAGCGCCGAGCAGGGCATCCACGTGCAGAAGCACGATGTGGACCCAGTTCAGAGCAGGGATGCGCGCGGGGGCGTCACCGCCGTCTCAACAGCCGCAGTAAGCGCGCGCGCGCGAGGCCCGGGATCTGGGGTGGCTGTGGGATACGCGCCGGCCGGCCGGTTCATGGTCGTCGGCAGCAGCTGCGTGCCCGTTGAACCCCAATGCCCGCCACGCGCCTGACTCACGCTCGACGACACCGCTGCTCTCTCGCACGGGAGTCGCGCATCTTTGTCCGATCGGATCGTGAATGGCTCAGGAAGTAGGTCGTGAATGCGATAAGTCCACGTGCCAACGGACCTGTCTCTGCGGCGGCTCGACGTGGAATCTTCGAATTCTAGACCGCGCTCCATCACACACACGTACATACGCACATGACTTTCCTCCTCGCACGTTCGTGGAGCGCGGGCGCGTCCACCGTTGATGTCATTCAAGGCGAATCCTCATTCACACAAAGGAAATAAAGATCTTCCACAAGTACAAAAATATGGCTCTGGTGATCACCACCGGAGAATGCGCCGTGTGGGGAACTTTTATCTTCCAAATATAGAAACGCACTGCAGTTGAACTACACAACTCTCTCAACTCGGCAAAGGGACAGGAACCACAGATAAACAATTTCAATGCTTCTAACGTACCTGTTGTCGTTCTTAATGCTGCAAGATTACTGGATTTGGCTCTCTAGTGGCATAGCTGACCTCAAGGCGATGGAACAATGGGATCAATGTTGTGCATAGGAACGTGATTGAGTTACCCGGATAGATAGATATTGTAATTCTGATATGCAGCAGGTTTGCCACGTAAGATGAGCGGATGTCATTGATGCGAGTAAATTAAGAATGACCCTTTTATATACACGTCCGTTGATATGATTCTACCATGTCGTATTAATGGAATATTACACCATTTCAGCTACTTCATCAGACAACAAGAAAACTTCTCGCTGCAGTTGAGACTTCCGGCTTGCTGGCTCTCATGCCAATTTGATAAATAATCCAGGAGTTAACCTGCTGGTTGACGGATCGTCTGCAAAATCTGCGTCCGAATAAGCTCCCAGAAATGGCTCCAGTTTTTCTTTGGTGGAAGTAACTCATCTATCCGGATCCTTAACAATATATCGCAGAACTATACACACCGCTTGCTTGTGTTGCTCCGACAGGTTTACAAGGAAGCTCGCCAAATGATTGACGGCAAATGGGATGTCGGGGCTAGTGTTATTAGCCAGATATTGCAGTCCTCCAGCAATCGAATTGTACTCAGTCTTCTTTTGGATTGAATATTTCCGAGCTGCTCCGCTCTATAAATTATTCAAGTGGTTGGTATGCTGCTGTACTGTCTTTCAGGTCGTGTCTTTCGAGAGGTTTCCTAGCGTACTGATCTTGTGAAAGTTTAAGAGTGTTTTTGCTGGGACTACTTATACATATCTCGAAGAAAAAATCCGTGCTTACTACCTTCAGCTTATACATACCTCTTGTAAAGAGCATCCATTAAACTGTCGATTTTGCCGAAACGGGGTCCCATGACCTGGAAATTTTCGACGTCTATAATGACAAATAAGTCTTTTTATCTATTTGTGTACAGGCAGAACTCAGATGTGGTCGGAAATAATCCTTGCGCGGCGAGAAAAGCTTTCACATCATCGCACTATAAAGCTGTGGCTTGTTTGAGTATGTAGGGGCCTTTCCGTATGCGAATGATGTGATCTTCCTTTTTGAAGCCCTCTGGAAATTGCATGTAGAGATCAATATCTAGGTCAGGTCCCAGAAAGCTAATGGCAAATCTCCTTGACGCCCGTGCCGATCAAATCCATGTGCAAGCACCTACAATGTACTACCGGTTTCTGCTCGTGGTGTGGGTGCGAAAGTCTCATGATGCTCGAAACCTGAGTGTCAAATGTAAAATTTGACAGTACAACGTGCTTTGAATTTATCAAGAGAAATATCCGCTAGAAACTTCTTAAACACCTACTTGCATTTCATTGGAGTTCTATCCTTAGGTAGCTTATTGCGCCTGACGATCTGGATTGCTCCTGCGTCCATCAGAAATCGAAATACTTCCTGAGCTGCCTGCAGCTAATGCTTTGTTTCCGAGTAATTCATTGCTTCTGACTAAGTTTTTAGATCGCTAGGTTATGTAGCTATCTTGCCGTGATGCAGACTATAATAATCAACTCTATTGATACATAGGCCTTTTTTTGAGCATGCAGCCTTAAGGTTATGACACTAATGACGACGGAAGTCTTATGTTTCGTAGAATGACTTAGTTTTGACGTTGGAACACTCTTACCCAGGTTTCATTTGCAGATACCACTCGAAGTTTTAACGCCTTGCGACATGTAACCTCTTCCGTGGATACCCACTAGAGGGAAAAGCACATAAGCCTTTCGCTGCGTATAATAGTGTTATCAGGAGAGTGCAATCGTTTTTATCCCGCAGGTTGGGGTGACTTATCCCACCCTGTCATGATTTGATCATGCCTTGGGGCTTCTATTTTGACAAGTTCCATTGAGCTATTTATAAATTCCGGTTCTGGCGAGTACGTGTGTTTGTGTATGTGTATTATTTATCGTCTGATATGGGCCAGGCCACCGTCCCTTAAGGATATAGGACGTATGAAGGATATCTAAAATACATGAGCCCCCAATCTACAGCAACGCCCATCCAGTGCCCAACT
>JAATOF010002822.1:0-13842 GCA_013170925.1 Podosphaera leucotricha | reverse complement strand
CCCGAACTTCGTCCCGACAGAGTGGAGGGAATGAGATTGAACGAGTTGCAACTGTTGGGGTATCTAGAGGGATATCACCCGCTGCAGCCAGGTTTGTGAGTAAATTACCGAGCAGAATTTCGTTAGATAGATTTGAGTATATAAGATAAACCTCTCTTCTTATCCTAGTACCCTTGTGGATCCCGTGACTGGCAGAATCGTCACCGCTTAAGAGCTATAAATATCCATAGTACTTCGTGTAGCCAGAGAGGAATCAACCAACATAAAAGATCAGAAACTCAATTCGGCTTCGCCCACAATGATGTGACGCTGTGAGCCACGAGTCAGATCTTACGGGGACTCGGATCTACACCCTCCTATTCCTAGTGACCACCGTCACTTCTTGCCCTTGATCTCTTTCCCAGACCACCTCGCCTTTCTGTTCCCGGCTCGCCCTCTGAATCTCAGATCCCTGCTTTCCGACTTTCAGTCCTTCACCTGATTATCAGTTCTTTGACCCCTTCAGCGCCTTTCCGATCTTAGCGCCTGACAACGGGGCTATGACCTATTAGCGTTGCAAAACCACTTATGAACCCTTTGATGCTTCACAACACAACTCTAACCCCCATCCTACTATTACATCCTGAGAACAAACAAGCGTGGAATATAATTAGAAAATCGCGAATTAAACTTCACCAGTGCTTTTGTCGACCCCAAGAAACAGGATGAACTTCAGGGTTAGTTAAGATTATTAAGCGAGGTTAAGAATGATTAGAATACTTGGCGCCTACTTTTTCGAAGAAGCCAAAAAAGCTTTGATGAGTAGTACTGCCAAATAGCAGCAGCCCAAAAAAATTGAAGCACTCCAGTCACAAATGGTAGAGCAAGAAAACGTATGAGAGTTCAAACGGACCCATATTCTAGTTCAAATTGAGGCAGGCGATTTTGTAAATAATATCAATGAGACGAATGACTCTTTAAATCTAGATTTAGGGGGACGAAGACGGCGCTTCTACCTGTACCTGGTGTCCCGTACAAACCTGGAGTTTATCTTCAGAGCCAACAGAAACACGCATCACTTGGTCAAGGAGGAAAACTCACCCACTCGAGTTTCCCGAGCGTATCCAGCTCCCGTTATGGCCTAAGTTGGCTCCTTTTTCTACGATGAATTCTCACAGTTTATAGATATTCTGACATTATACCGTCTCCCGAGGATAGAGCACCACTACCTGAGCGCTGGCGGTCGGCTCTCCCTGCCCTTCCTGCTCGCCCCGCAGTCCCTCTCCCAACGAGGGCTCTGGAGCAAAGGGTACCAATCCCCGAAGCACCAAAAGCTCAGGCTCCTAAAAGCACCTGGGTCACGGTAGCCCGAAAGGGTCTGTAAAACACCGCAGGTCTTACGAAACAAAAAGCTGCGCCTTCGATACCAAAACCGAAGGTGAAAAATAATAACTCTACAGTGGACAAACGCCTCTTTGCTCGCCTAGAGGAGAATTCCGACTGGAGGTCACTTTCGCTCTACGGCGCACAGAGTGCAGTGACCAACTGCCTGGATTGCTCCAAGGACGACATCAGGTTGATCCAGCGAGTCAAAACCAGATTTGCGATCACCGCAAAAGACGACGACACCCGCCAGAAGCTACTGGAAAAAGCTGATGGGAGTTTCGAAAAATTCAAACTAGAGCAAGCATCTAACCCGATTGCTCTCCGGATTGCCACTGTACCAGTGGCAATCAAACATATTAATGGAACAGAATCTATAACGACCCAAATAGTCGAAGATGAAATCTTCCGAGTCACCGGTAAGGTCCCCACTCAGGTGCGACCCCGCGGTGCCACAAAATCTGGAGCAAAATTTCAGAATTGGCAGGCTTTCTTCCTTTGAGAGTATACTCCACGGTCGGGATTTCGACTTTTCTACGAATCCGGAATGGCGTAGTTGCTCCCGCGCTCCGGCATGCTGGAACTGCGGATCAACAATGCACTCCGCCTCAGAGTGCAAGGCCCCCGTCAGATGTCGAAACTGCGGAGGACCTCACCGATCGGATAGCCGGAACTGTCTGGCTTGACCCACGAGGACCGGTCCGGTGACCAAGGAACAGCTCGCGATGATCCGACAATATGGACAGCGGGAGTATGCAGTAGCCAGGCCGAAGGCTGCTGTTCGAAAAGCAGAAGAAGCGGCAATTGTGGCCACTTCAGTAGATGTTCAGATGGAGGAAGGAATAGGCTCTGGGGCTTTAAACTCTGAAGAAGAAATATGAGGGGTAGCGACTCTCGACGAGGTCTCTCATGGCTTCACGAACAATAAGTAGGAACCCAGCTGGCCGGAAGGGTTTGTCTACGTGCTTATCTGTCGCTCTCAGCGAAGATGGAGTGGAATTTGTCACTTAGGAGATGTGGCGGGAAAAGAAATGGGCGAGAAGTTCGTAATCTGGACCAAATTGGGTATCTTCTACGCTTGGAGTTGGCGTTTGGGAGGTGTCATTTCTTCCATTTTTTGTACTTTTAACTTCTACATTTCCGTAGGGGTTCACGCGGTGCGAACGAGTTGGGCAGGTCTTAGACTTGATCTCCATCAGTCTCAGATCCTCGGATACGTAGGGCTCGGCCCGGGACTTAAATAGGAAAAAAAAACAGGTCAATCACTTCTCTAGGCCAGAACTTAGACCCGACCTCAGTCAGATTTCTGCCGCGTCTGTACCTTATCGACCTCCAGAAAGACTACGCATGACGTAATCGATACGACAATTGACCCTCAATGATTCCCAAGTATATGCTCCCGATGCTGTGGACACCTGACGGAGGATTAAAATCGAAGGGCATAAATTTGGAAGGGGAGATAGTTCGTGTCAATCGAGGAAGCTTACGCCTTCTACCGGGAATTTTACGAGAGACGGAAAGATGGACAGACTAGGTGTTGAGGTAGAATAAGGAATTTGGGAATCTCGAGGGAGCTTTTCATCTTTGGGAAAGCATTGTGTGTGCCAAGATTTTCGGTTCGGATAAGTGCTGCCACTACTCTGTAATCTGGCCACGTTTCCTTTCGCAGGCAAGGTATGCATGCGACTTTGGTCTTAACGACAACACTCGGCATTAGTCAGTGTGTAGTTGGGAAATCTCTTTGCTGCGTGGACATTCGCGGCAGAGAAGAATAGAACGGCGCAGGGCGTCCCACCTTAGGCACTTGTAGGGTTTTTTCGTTTTTTGGGGTAGCAATAGTTAAGAATTTAGGTAGTCTAATATCTTTTTTAGGGAACAGCTACCCATATCACGCCCCATGGGTGCAGGACTTATGCCCAATACATAATAAATCAATCAACTAATCAGTGTTTCTTAGATTTTGTAAGTTGTTCACCAGCACCAATTCATCCTGGGACACCGGGCCAAGGAATTGTGAACGTGTTTTCAATCCTCCCCCCTTCCAGAAATCAACTTGATATCCCAAATGAGACCCCTTCCTCCAAGATTTCCCCAAACTAGAGAGTTGAGTACTTCGACTTAGAAGAACTTTGACCGTATAACAAGAAGGTATGGTATGGTAGAGAAGTTCGAGTGTCGCGAAATCCGTGTTAAGGCACCGCACATGTGTTGAATATTCATAGAAACCTCCATTTTAATAACTCGTTTTTTCGTAAATAGCTGTTAAAATGGTGTGTAGCGTGAAATTTCTAGTCTCAGTGGAATAATGATCTACTGCCAAAACCAAAAATATATAGTAAATCCACAACGAATCTCGACCAACACGAAGCAAGGGCTTTTTAGCGATATTCGAGTAGTTACAAGAATGTCAAGAGTTCTTGCAAAATCATGACGGCAAAAATAACTCACCACGATTTTAATTGTGCTTCAGTAACTCTCAAATTTATTCGTTCGAAACTTCTGCTAGTTACTCTACTAAAAATAGCAGACTGTTAGTGTTAGAAGAGACATTTATCACGTGTGTTTGGAAGGAGTCAACGGTGAGTTTTTAATTCTAAGATTATCACGAAGAGGTAGTATCGGTTCTATCTCTTATGTTTGGGTAGATAGGCGCCTCAGTATACCAGAACAGTAAGTTCTGGCGTCCTTTACCCACTCGGGTGAAGAAAGCGGGAGTAGGCCGTGGCCAATTCTAGCTTAGACGTAAAATAATAAACAAACAACAAACAAACGAAGAGGTAGTTGGATATAAGTGAAGATAAAGGTGATAGTATTCGGTACTTGAAGGAGAAACATCTCAGAAGTATTTATCCTCTGAGTTCCTTAGCTTCGCTATTACTTAAGCAGGTACGTCTCAACTTGCTGAGTTCCCCAACTTGTGATCTAGTCAGTTACTATCTACTACTATTGCTATTGAGATCTTGGGATCGAGATAAGTGTGTTCGATTACTGGTAAGAATCGACCTTACTTATTAGTCAGTATACCAGCCACCGGTTAGGTGCTTATATGCAGGTCCTTTTGATGTTAAATGTTGATCAATAACTTCAGCCACCATATTCTACTGGTCGCTGATAACTATATCAACCCATGACACATTTCAACAGTTAGTTCTTATGAGAAAAACCATAAGTCCTGTCCCGAGGATAAGCTCCAATCAGATTTCTAAATAATTTTGTTTGCGTGAGGTCTTGTTATAAAAATTCACAAACTTTATGGATGATAGAACAAAGTAGAGAGTTTAAATCTCTCGTGTTTAAATTGCGCCTTTGGAATAACCAGCTTCATCTCAGCCATCAGAACCCTGGGAGAACGCCTCATAATCAGCTACATAGCCATGAATATGCTAATCCTACAGAAACTAAGGAAGCCCTCTTTGTGAACTTAGATATCATTATATCATCTTCAACCAAGTCTAGGGTTAGCATTGGGAAGGCTCTCAAGGTCATCATATACTAATGTGAACTCCCTCTACCTCAAGTTAGCAGGGCTTGGTTATGGTTAGAGGTAGGTCAATTACGCGTTCTCGCTGCCAGTTCTTGATATCGAAAAATATGTAATAGCCTCTCTCTGTACCATTTCCTATTGTTTGAGGTACCATCATATCGTCTTTAGTAAGCCAGAGCTGTAATTTTTTGTGATAGCGCCAGTTACGATTATGTCTGAATTTAATTTTGTAAGAGAGTATCCTACAGACTTAGCAGAGAAATGACTCACAGTTCTTGTGCCGCCATAACCTGTTGAAGATCACCTGGGTTGCTATAAAACATAAATATTAAAGCTTCGTCATTAAAATTTGTCATTTTGGTCTCTAGTTGCGCAACGTTACTAACTGTGTAACATTCGGGTAATTTGTATGGAGGTTTTGGAAATCGAGGTGAATCGCTATCCCATAATGAATAAATTTGATTTGATATCAGTCTTCAATATGTCAGCACGTCATATAGGAAGTTAATGATTAAGTCATACTCTGAAGAACTAAGTTCTAAGCCAAGTGCTGTCAAATCAGAACCAGTTACAAGAGCAGCATAAGCAGGAGAACTGTTCATCATCATAGAAAAGCCCTTTAGGCCCCACCTATCAATCTCACTCATGCCAGTCAAAATATCTTGAGCGTCATGTCCACTGGACTCATCTGTACTTATTTGACCGTGAAAACTTGTATTCTGAGAGCGCTGGGTAGGTAACCCAATTTGTTGTAGGTTTTCTGTCCGCGAAATTAGTGATTGAGAGTTGGCGCCCTGGGGACTGTGTTTGGAGTTGAAAAAAGCCTTGCGTTTAAATTGAATTTAGCAAACATAGACTTGACTTAGTGAAGAAAACCAACTCACACTTGGATCATGCTCTGAGACACCATTTAAATTCTGACGACCAGAATCAATGGACAGCCTTGAATTTTGTGCACCTATTAGGTACCATGAGTAATAGTTCTGAAGGCTAGACATAATTACGCTTGCCTGAAGACAAATTTGCAGGAGTGACTCGGTTTGCACTAATATTTCCAGACCCCCCTCGCGCGCCGTTAGATAAGGCGTTCAGGAGGACATTATTTCGGTTGGATGGAGAGTTTTTCGAGCTGAAGCCTGGTCCCGTTGATGTAGATGAGGAGACCGGTAGATTTAAATTGCAGTCCTGACCGATCTCGCCATTAATATTACGATTTAAAGGCGGAAATTCTTCTACGCTGTGAGGCTGCGAAGCTTGGCCGACTGGATTTTGAGTCCCAAACCTGAAGCGAGCTTGGCTACTTGGTAATTGTGAGGATGAATTAAATAAATCTTCTTGTTGTAATTGAGTCTGTTGTTGAGCGTTGGCTTGTTGCTGTGCTGATAATGCTGTCTGATGCGATAATCGAATATTGGTTGACTGGCCTATATTACTGCGTGAGCTTGACGTAGTCCAAGATGACTGACTTGGCTGAGGCTGGTTATCAGATAACGAGGGAAAATCACTAGACTAACTATTAGCCTTTCCTTCTAATCCTTGGATTTTCAGAAGGAATTTTCGAACCAGAAGTGGTATTATGCACCACTTCTTATCATCTCACTCTGTTCAAAGCATTCTATACGACGGAAAGTAGCTCGACGTACGGTTGAAATGAATTCTGGAATTTCTTCAGAGTACTTACGAGAGATTCAATGGTGTTGAAGGCTGTACAGAGCCTCCAATCGTTGGCGTAAAGTTTGTCTGAGCAGTGGAGCGCGAAACGCCAAGACCGGTATTATTCATTGGTACTCCTCCGAATGACCATGTTGTCCCATTTACGCCTACACAGAAATTATAGGTAAGTAATAAGACGGTAACGGGAAAAACTATTTCCCTTACCCATTTTTGAACTAGGTGGTATCCGGCCGGATATCCCTCGAGTCTGTGATAGTTGCGGCTGACCTGGATAGCCATTTGGCGGGGGTCGCATCGATTGAGATCCAACGACTTGAAGTAGAGAGTCAGCGTAATTCATAGAAATAGTATGCGATAAGATTAACAGCAATGTAGGAGCCAAATAGTATAGTACGGAAGAGGGGCGCGGTTCGATGATGGCAATGTGAGAGTAAGACGAAGCTGCGGTGCATTCCTTATTATGAAGCAGCCGACGTTCATAGACAACTTTGATTTGCAATAACAGCACAAGCTTGCTTGACGGGTAAGAAATTAGTTTTAATAGCCAGCTTCTATGGTTCTAACAGCGAACATTTCTTTGACGCCGCTTGCCACTTTAAGTCTATAACCTCAATATAGATTATCTCGATCATAAAAATACTATGTACTGTATCACATAAATACACTGAGAGAGATTCGATCAGTTGTGATAGGGTGGTTGTACCAGGGAAGAAACACGTCGCAATCCATACCTGGTCGGTTCATGCTCAAGCGCGTAGGATGAATAGCTTGGAGGTAGTCGTAGATAGCTGGATTGAGAGGAGCGGATATCGGTATCGTATGAGGACTGTAGAGGTGCGTCTTTGAGTAGATGGTAATATGCTTAATCGGCTGTTTTGGTTGTAAGTAGTACTGACAGCAGCAAGTGGATTTGATGATGTTGTTGGCCTAATTAGCGCGCGCAAGCGCCACACGCCACTAATCATGTTTTAGCAAATCCCATTCACTCCCTCTAAATATTTCAACGGAGAACAGAATTATTTTGCATCTTAATTCACATGTGGAATTCTGATAGCGAAATAGCTACATGCAAGCCAGTGACTCCAAATTTTGGGCACTCGCAGCAGTACAGCACTAAAATTTTAATGTGGTCTCAATATTTACGCCAAGACCCCCCATTTGGTCACCCCAAATTCTACAGACATCTAGTCAAATTATCCTACATACACAACCAAATACGCATCTACTATGTTTCAACACGAAGAATAAATTTGTCAAACTATCCTATATTTGGAATATAAACCGAATTTATCTGAAAAAGTAGTTATTACCGAGTATGGTATCCCGAGATCCAAACTTCGTAATCGGCGAGCAGCCAGTACATCTCGAGGGATATCTAAGCAACCAACGTAGGGGCAATCTCCAAAACTAAAACAAGTCTTTTCGATTAGATACCTGAAGCGAATCGTCAAGGATTGCCCCCCTCTCTTGCGAGGGCCCGAGAAATAGCTTGTCAAATTACCTGATCAAATGGAGACACGGTTCCACTCGGAAAAGAATGGATTTCTAATTTGATAAAAAGAAACACTCAAGGTTCCGATGTTGTTGATGAACGAGTGGAGAGCTCCCGACTCACTGGTAAGTTGCGATTAGCTTTGGAAGCGCTCTACGGGTCATTCAAAGGGGTTGAGATCCATCACAATGCCAAGGCCGAAGATACGTAGAACATGGAGGAATAAGGACTTGGATTAGGTGTTTGCTCAAATACCATTATACTTGCTTCTTCACGGAAGAGATGTGTAAGTGGTAAATCACCCGAGAATCGTGGGTGTGTTCACTTCACCCTTGAAACGCTCTATGCGATTGTCAAGATCATCAAGCCTCTCGCCATCTCCGAGCGCAAAAGCCTTCAACCATTATGGTTTGAAGAATGCACTCCAGATTGAATATTTACGACGTTAGAGAATGGATGAACAAGTAAAAAGACTCCTCTCATATGTTTAAAGGAAGTATTTCTACCACAAACGAAGCATGAGAGAAACCGGTCGTGAATGCTTTTTTGGATGGTCACGGCAGCAGTATTAACGTAGATTTTATTAAATTTGGAACCAAGTAAGACATTATTTACACTGTCTTGCACGTGAGACGTACACCGCCTTTCGAAAACTAAGACTAGAGCTCAAGCCGAAATGGGTAGTAATCCGTTAATTATCAATGCTCTTGTCTCCCACGCTTATCACGAAGCCATCGTCCAACCCCACAAGTCAGTCACAGAAGACGAAACGAGAGATATTTTGTTCAAAGAATTTCTAAACATAAAAATTCCTTTCATCCGAATTTGAAAGGTCAACTTTAGCCCAGCTAAATTCCCCCGATCTTACTTCTTTCTAAGAACACTTCAAAGATGGATGCTTCGCTAATGTCACCCTCACCCTCACCTTGAAAAAGCCTTTCTCGTGACCAATGTATCGCTGTCGAGGCATAACATGATGAAGGTCGTACTTAAGCTATCATTTCTCAACAGTTGAAAGTAACTCGATGGCAAGTCAAAGTTGCGATCAACCGTCTCTATTTGTTGTGATATCACAAGATCTATCTTGGATAAGCCTCACTATGAATATCACTAGTAACGCCAGGCTTTAAGCAAAGCGGCAAAACGAGTGGAAGAATCTTGTATAGTTCACGACAAAGATTTTTACAGGTCTAGCTAGGAATACGACTGGTTAGCATGTGAAATATTTCGTTACTCTTTTCCGATAGGTCTTAAGTATATGAGTCCTAGCTCGCATAGAATGTAGAAATTAGAAAAGAACTATTCAACACTGTTTGTCTCCACGGTGTCGAGGTAGAAAATCAACTTTGAGTGACAGCCAAGTTGACATGATCGAGGAATATATACTTATCTCACGGCAAACGATAAAAATGTCTTACAAAGACCTAGCTGATGGGCCATTTGTAGAATGAAATATTAGACCTTACATGATTGCAAGGTCTATGTTAAAACGAGGTTACTTGCGCCCTACTACTCGCGTCAAGCCGCAATTATCTTCAGAGAACAGGGAAAAACGAAAGAAGTGGGCAGAAGAGCATGAAAGCTGGACTTACGATGATTAAGCTGATTCTTTGTAGTGACGAGACTTGGGTCACCGATATCTTATCAGGTCGGATTTGGGTCACCAGAAAGTCAACTGAGGAGCTTGAAGATGATTGTATTGTCGACAGCGATCAGAGGGGCAACTGCTGGATATCCTGCGGCAGCTTTTCAGGTGATCTTAAGGGGCCAAGTCTGTTCTGGGAGAAAGATTGCGGAAAAATGAATGGAGACAGGTACTGTGAAAAAATAATCACCTTGGTTCATGGCTAGACGGCATCATATCCTTCTTTAAAGTTTATGTAGGACGATGCTTCATATCGTTCAGCCCGTAGCACGATCAGAGAAATCCAAGGTAGGTGAATTAATATAGTTTCCTGCCCCTTAGCTCCCCTGGTCTCAACCCAATTGAATATTTCTGGTTTAATATGAAAAGATAAATCAAAATCAAATATCTGGACTTGGACGGTAGGAAAAGACTTACGCCCAAGAAGGTTCGTGGGGTAGTAGAAGAAGCCTGGAAAAATATTCAAAATGAACATACAAATTAGGAGTGTACCTCAACTCATTAAATTTCAATATTTGGGCGGAAATGCTACCATATAAGGCATAGCTAGTGGAAGTATTGTTAAATAAACCCCTGTTTTTCCCCTGTAAAGCACAGACAATGTACATGTCATTATAAGCAAGGATCAATCGAAAGTTATTTTAAAAGAAAACCAAGTCAACTCTTAGATGAATTTAGGCCTTTAAGGTCCCAACTTTTTCTAGAGCTGGAGGAACAAAATCACTCGTTTCATACTCTTGGAAAGAATCCCGATTTGCATCTGCTGCAAACATTTATCGAATAACCGTCGACAGTACCTAAAGACTTAGAGATACAAAATGCCACTTCTGTGAGGGAATAACTTTTAATTTCGAACTTTGTATTCTCTCTACTATCGATAAGTTGTACGATAACAGCTGATTAGTCTTTATCGCTTACATGGTGTTCCTGTATCAATTGTATGAGTGGCAGATTATGAAGTAGCTCTCATCAATGCTGAAGCTATGAATCTCTAGGCCAGTACCATCCTGTGCTTGAAGCATATTGATAACGATGCAAAAATTCTATTTCTCCAAGGCTTTAGAAGACCTAGTCGATACTTCTACAAAGAAATGTTTGGGAATTGAAGCACATAATCCTACTACTCGAAGCTATCTTGCCAGTTGACCCAGTAGATCGATAACTGCAACACCCGTCTCTAAATTACTCTGCCTCGTCTAAAATGTTAATGGCTCCTCAGAAAAATATAATAAAAAGCTTCAAGGTGATCAGTAAATTTGGATTACGGGAACTCAGCTCAGGTGAGATGAAGAGATGGAGAACCTGGACCAAGATAAGACTCTCGAGTCTGAGGAAGGGCTCTGATGGCTCAGAGATAGTCAGATACTTTGGCCTTGAGGGAAGGAGAGCGCAAAAAATGATATACACTAGTTATTCTGTTTTATTGAGATCGGTACAATTGATCTAGTCAATTTGATTATCTTTTACAGACGCCGACAGGATTTATTAGCAGATATCATTAGCTTCTAACCCCGTCGGAAGGGTTTGACTACTACCAACGCGACAGGTATAGCTAAATTACTATCAATTCGTTTAGAGGTATCATGGCATCCCTGAATTCATGGTATTTAATCAAGGTGCTTAAATTTTCTTAATATTTTAGTAAGAGGTCTGCAAAAGAACGGATTTGCATATTTTTGGCTACGAAATAGTACCCACTAACTGATGGTCAGACTGAGCGCTTTAATATTATATGCGAATGCTACCCAAGAGCATACTGATTTTATTAAAGACGACTGGGCTATATGGCTTCCCTTAAACAAAGCATAATAGGAATAATGTAAAATTCGGGATCACCATGATTACTGCTCTGGATGAGAAAGTGTAGTCGTATACCATCTTGGCTATTCTCCCAAGAAAAGTTAAGATTTTTCACGCCTTTGTTTTCGTGGGTATTCATGGATGAGATGACTTGCCGCAAGGCATTAACTTTGAGCGGTCTGCATAGCTGAGATCAAAGTATGATTATTCTAATTTTGAAGTTGATTTATTCTAGTACAAAAGTTTTACATTTTGCGAAACTATCCACTGCTTGAGTATAGAAACACTCAAAATCAAACAAATACGATTATTAAATAATTGTATTAATTGGAGTATTCTTCGTGTTTATGTGATAAAAAATCCGCAGATTCTGATTCAAGGTTTTGACACTCCTCAAGAGAAGATCGATTAATTCTTCTCATATACCTTAATACACTTGGTAAATTGCTTCTTTCCACCAAGACCCAAAGTGGACCAAGAACGTATTTTCTTTTGCATGACGAGACCTGCTAGTTTACAGTCTGCATTTAAAACCACACGAGTCTTACGTGCTTTCATCCCTGTTGACTATTTTAGATATTTATCCATTTAACGAGCAAAAATTAAAGACCAAGGAAGAGATAAAATGTTTGGACTTACAGCGGGAGTATGTATGCTTCCTGAGAATAGGGTACATGTACTGGTTTCCCTTGGAGCTCTTGAACTCGGCTTCGGGGTCTTTTGGAGCATAGATTTTTGGATATTTCGGTTTTATTAACTTCTTGGAGTCGATTTTTCCGCACGCCTTTTTCACTGTCTTTTCAATGTGTTTATTGCTATAAAAGGTGGCTCCACAGGTATAACCGACTTCAATTAATCTCGATGCTTCCGGGTAGTAGTGTCTCTTGTAAAGAGCTTCAGATTGGTCGCTCACTTGGAGTACCTTAGATGAGTAACTGGCTTGGACTGGATTCGTCACTTCCATACGGCTATACCTTTGGTCAAGTGTGTCAGAGGGAAGAGCTGACACAGAAATGGACAGAGCCAAGAGAGAGGCAAAGGTGAACGAACGCATATTGATTAAGGTGTTAAGAGAATGATTGGAGTAATGGCTTGGAAGTTAGAACAAATGTAGACGATGGTGAAGGAGATGTCAAGTCAACGTGTTTGTCTACATATACTTCTGTTTCTTGAGGCCAAGGAATGGAAATTTAGTGTGTAGATTTCTTCACTTATCAAGCATCATTTTACTTTAGAATCATCTTACTTGATGAATGATTTTGATTAACATTTGTATTGAGATTTATTTTATTTAATTTTGACTTGATCAAGGGGATCATTGTCCCGACGGATTCTCGTCGGCGGAGCTCGAGGCATTCGCAATGTGATAATTAGTTTTGATAATTAGAGTAAAAGAAAGTGCGAATTTTACTTGCCTCTATCAATTCATTGTCGCCAATTAAAAAGCAGCGGATCAACTTTAATCCCGGATAGTCGGTTAATAGTATTTGTCATCGCCGCTGTGCATTAAAGGGAGTAATTAGCCACCAAATGCGATTAGTTTGTTTCCTGTCATGAACCAAAAAGGTCTGACATTTAAAATATAGTAATTATCAGCCGGTAGTGCAAGTGATAGTACTGTACTGGTATGTCACACACTTATCCCCACAGTGTACTCCCAGTCGAACTAAGTCATATAAGCTACGACATATGATTCTTAGAGCGCTATATATACTACAATACATGTACTTGATAGTATAGAGGAAGCCTTTCGATGAAAAGTCCCTCGCATTCGCGGTTGATTGATCTCGTCGATTTTCAGCGTCCAGCCCGGTGTAGAGCAGCATGAGCTTCATCAGCGCCCGCGAATTCTTGATGACTTGGATTATACATCACCCGACGTTAATCATGATGACAATGTTATTGTGGCGGCTGGTTAGCAGATAGTGATCCTGTAGCCTATGCTATCGCACTTTTCACACATCTGCCATCTTCAACCCACTATTTAATACGATTTAATCTCAAAAGTCAATATTTACTCTCTTGAAGTAAGTCATTCTAGGTTAGCTCTACAACGATTCAACAACTTTAATTAAATTAGAGCGTTCGGCGCACGCGTTAAATTGTATTTAGATCTTGATTTTTCACGTTAGTTTCGCATCAGTTCAATTCGCTTGGGCATAGACTCTATTATTGTTTGACATGTACTCGCCGATATGTATGCCCATTCCTTCTCTATTCTAGCCCATAGTTCTCCTACACTTTTAGGACTTTCCGGATACAGGCGTAGTCTTCTTTTCAACTCGCTCCAAAGGTATTCTATGGGATTTATTTCGGGAGATTGGGCAGGCCAATCCATACATTTATTTTTATTAGAGTTCAAGTAGCTTTTTGTAGCCCGGGATG
>JAATOF010002787.1:0-14419 GCA_013170925.1 Podosphaera leucotricha | reverse complement strand
CTAGATAACCTTTAAATGTCCTATGTCTCTGAGGGACGGTGGCCTGGCCCACACTGGACGATCCTGAGATATGGATGTACATAGTACTAAAATACCAAACTAATTATGCTTGACGTGGTTTGTCCACTTATAAACTTTACCTAAAGTCATTCCCAATAAACCCAGTCTAATTGACAATAAAAATGCGATTCTCAGTTTCAATTCAAGGACAGACAATAAATGTCGGTCTCTGTAAACTTTACCGGTTCACTTAGTCGCGTGGAATCTCCGTCTACAATACATTGTGCGGTAATTGGTGCTCATGGGGTTGGTTGACTCCGAAACAACGAGAAACTAATGAACAGGATTGTGTGGTCGATTATTAGTTGTATCATTTTGCTAATTCACGTCTTTTTCCACAGTCAGCTGATTAGACCGGGTAAAATGGAAATTCGTATTCCGATAATAATCCATGACAAGAAAAACGGGGATATAATTAGTGGAGGATATGTGGTACAGCTCGTCGGTATAACGATAGTTGAAGAAACCCTCGTTATTTCAACATATGCCATTCCGTTGTTGGGTGAATAGAAAGCCCGCACACAGCAACATCTGAAATGATCACCGATTTCGTCCATTACACCATTTTTTTCTCGATTTTACAAGCCTGAAGAGCTTTCAATTCACACGAGTTATTCTGCGACCAAAAGCCTGTAACAATAATTAGGGCTAGACTGAGCTACCCTACGATATTCACACTCGATCAAGACTTTTCTGACGTTCGTCCTATCACGACCTTCGATTCAAAGATGGAGTTAGGCGGAGGCTAGGAGGTAGGAGAGTGGTTCACTTGAGGTGTACATAGGTCTGCTGCGCCTGGCTGAATGGCCTCTGAATGCTTCAGAAAAGTGACAATGTCTTAGGTTTTAGTCTTGATGTCGGTAGTAGGCCGTATCCAGTGGCTTCGGGTGGGGTTCTTACGGCAGCTACTCACCCACAGATGGCCTTCGTCTCGTCAACTGCAGAGGGAAGATAATAATGGGCTAAGGGCTCACCTATGTATGTATTTGAATGGAGACTTGTGGGGGTATTAATGTTAAACACAGGCGGCGGAGGAGGGATATAAAAGGACATACCACCTGAGGAATAGTCTTCTTTGGCCTCTAGGTAAAGAGACCTACACGACCATCAATAGTCAGACACAACTGAATGTTAATTAAAATCAAATACATAATTACAATTTTCCTTGCGTCCATTTTACATAGGGCCTTGATAGATGATAAACACTCTCAATGAGAGTGTGTGGGCGTGTAAAGATGAAAAACTCACGAACAGGAAGCTATATAAATCACGTGATATTCTTGAGATAAACAAAATTAACCTTGCATGACTTTCGGGCGCTCAAGTGCGCGTTCTGAGTAAATCCCTGTAAATTTCCCTACAGATTCTACCTGTTCCACGTCACAGCTCATCGATCCACAACCACCACTATTCCCAACCTCAGCGTAACAAGAGTCTCGGCTAGACATACAAAATCATCTCCAAGGATTCCTGTTATTGCTTCATTCTTCTTCGTATTTTCTTAAAAGAAATCATCTGATCCACTAGCTCTACAATCGTTCAACTCTGTTCCCCGATCTTTGAAGCTCCGACTTGACGCATCTTTCAATCAGCATTGTGTATCCATTATCAACCCAACTTTCTTTAGCGTCCTGGGACGCAAAATTTCGACATGCCCAGTAAAAATGCCCAGTCGAACAGCAAAAAGCCCGCTGAGAAAGGAAAAAAGAGCACAAAAGACATTGAGATGAAAGATAGCAATGTGCCAGCGCCATTGAAAGGAAAAACCAAGAAAGCTAAGGAATCCGAGGAAGCTGCAACTACAGTCATACCTCAACCACCAAAAGCCCTTAAAACGTCCGCCTCAAGAAAACAAATGGATGAGGATGTTATCATGGGTGGTGCTGTGAACGAACTTCCAGACACCACAGACGAGGCAAAAAAGGATATACTCACAAAAACTGTGCTAGGTAAATTCCTCTGGAAAATACTAGTCTGCATGTTTCCCTCTCACTAACCACTTATAACGATAGATATCAAGAGTAATTTTCCCCTATTAGAACGAGCTGTCACTTTATTTGATGCTAGGTTCTCTCTTCGAGCCTTGAGATCAATATCTTCCATCCGTAAGCGCCTTACCCCGGATGTATTAGCACAAGTTATTACAGAAACGTACCAATCAACTAGTACGGCTGCAAAATCTTTGCTCGACGCCATCGGCAAAGGGCATGTTGCTTTTTCTAAGCCTGTAAGCAATGAGATGGATCTTGATCTTGACCTAAGAACAAAAACTGCAAAAAAAGAGCCAAAAGATATAATCCCGGAAATCGATATATTTCTCGGAATCCTTATACAAACTTATTTCTTAGACAACAAAATGACACAGATGGGCACCACCTTATCTGCACATCTTGTAGAACGCCTTCGCTCTTTGAACCGTCGAACATTAGATTCTTTATCTGCGCGTGTATACTTCTACTACGCTTTATTTTGTGAACAAATTCCTGCTCCACATTCTTTTGCGTCTCCTGTTATTTCTAATCGGCCAGTTTTGCTTGCCGCCCTCCGAACAGCTGTCTTGCGGAAAGATACGGATACGCAATCAACTGTTGTTGTTCTCCTTCTTCGAAATTATCTCTCCACATCTCACATCACCCAAGCTGATTTGCTTATTTCTCATACTAAGTTCCCTGAAAACGCCTCAAGTAACCAGGTCGCTAGATATGCTTACTACCTGGGTCGTATTCGGGCTATCCAGTTAAAATATACTGAAGCACATACACACCTTACAGCCGCTGTTCGAAAAGCCCCTTCAAGTCATTGTGCTGTAGGATTCTCGCTGAGTGCGCAGAAGCTATTGATAGTAGTTGAGTTGCTCATGGGTGATATACCGAATCGTGCTACTTTTCGGCCTGTTAATATGGAGCGCGCCCTTCAACCTTACCTTAAACTTGTGCAAGCCGTTCGAATGGGTCTTTTAAGCGAATTTGAACATGCTGTCAAGTTATACTGCGACACTTTCCGACGTGATAATACCTATACATTAATTCTTCGTCTGAGGCAAAATGTGATCAAAACTGGAATACGGATGATGTCCCTTTCATATTCCCGTATATCACTAAGAGATATTTGCATACGTCTAAAGCTCGAGAGTGAGGAGAGTGCTGAGTATATTGTTGCCAAAGCTATTCGGGATGGAGTCATAGAAGCCAGTTTGGATCGAGAGAAAGGATTTATGAAGAGCAAGGACGTAGGTGATGTTTACGCCACAAGAGAACCTGGAGATGCATTTCATGATCGCATACGGGCCTGTCTTTCTTTACATGATGAAAGTGTCAAGGTATGTTGATTTAATTTAATATATTTTCACCCGTCAATAAGATTTTTTCGACTAACAGGTATCTAAGGCTATGCGCTTCCCTATGAATCAACACAGACTTGAGTTGAAAAGCGCACAGGAAGCTCGTGAACGTGAACGTGAGATGGCCAAAGAAATTCAGGATGGCGAGTTGGATGAAGATGATCTAGGAGGTGATTTCGAAGGCATGTAGCGGCTTAGAAAGGAATTAATCTCATAGAAAAAGGGAACGGTAAAAACAATTACGCTCAAAGATCTTTCTCCATGGGGTTCAATACACTACAAATGGAAAATGGCGACTGAAACAATGATTTTCTCATTGCCATTTAAATTTAATCTTGGCGGAAGCATTAATTTGGTTTTCTAATAACGTTTTACTATGCTTCCGCTTTTGCTCTATGTTAATGTATACTTGTTATACCTTCGATGGGATTAGAGTCCTAAAGTTATTTGGAGATAACCAATAGCTACGAAATAGAACATGAAATACAGTCATGTGTATATTTTATTGCTTTGTAAATTGATCAGGGCAAGAAAAGCCAATCCTTGAAACAGATGGTAGAGAGCACTATTATGGGATACGTACCTTAAAAATTGTTCTCCAAAGTCATTAGATCAGAGTTGTACCATACTCTGGCATAAAGTTAAGCTTGTATTATTGAAGTAGTCTGAGTGCTTCATTATCACTTTCGTGTGATCACTTAGAAGATGGGACCATGTTTTCCATAGCCGATACCCCATGGGCACTTCCTTCAATAGCGGTTTTTTTTTTTTTTTTTAAGGGCCACCTCCATCCATCGAATGCGTCTTTCACTCATCGCAGTGGCCTGCTCAGCTGGCTGCTGTAGGCGAAAAAAATCCCGCGACCAGGCGAGTCTCCAGAAACTCCTTCAGTTCGCAACTAATGACATGTGTGGCGGCGGGCGGTCGTGCGGGAACGGGGACGTTCAGCCTGGGCGGCAGATTCGTGTAGCTGAGCCCACGATACGGGGTCTCTCACTTTTATGGAGCTACATTGCATGATCCGTCGCTGGGCGAGATGAACCACGTGGTTGTGTGCCATCTACGGTTGGCCTCCTAGAATCATCATGTCATATAGACCAAGTCTCAGATGATATTATCCGTAGAATTTATTTTTCGTTCTGATGGCAATGTGCACAAAAGATTGCGCTGTTATTTCGTTCTTTACCGTCATCTTCGGCTCTCTTGAACGATCTCTCACATACTGATGTGCGTGGGAGTTTCTTTTCATCTATGGGGTTACATGAAATTACGGCGAAGTTGGGATGGTCTGAATCAATCTTTGGTTGGATACTGTTTATTCTACCTAGTGCTTTTTCGTCGAGCTATTTCGAAAAGAATTTTCCCTTACCTTGAACGCGAAACTACTTACGCCTTAGTCTTCCCCCGGCATCTGGCCATTATCCAAATCCTCTTTTAATTTCTGATGTGGTGGCATCTTGGAAATTGGGCACTTTATGTGGGATAAATTTGTTAAAGGGCTCTATACTGGGCTGAACCGGGAATAAGCTTAAGAAATTTGATTATTTTTCAACATCAAACACCCTTCCTTCCGTTAAATAACCTCTCGAATTCTTATGATGATCGCTGTTTTGCCCCAAGTCTGTTTATTTCTTGAAGTTCCCGCTATTGAGAGTATTTAAAGTAACTCTACCCCATAACTTGAAAAGTGTTTATGCCCCAATCTTTGCGTTTCCATTAGCATCGAGTTTTGAAGATTTAGATGGCAGGACAGTTGTATTAGAATAAAGTTTAGACATGGCTTGAGGAAGGTATCATGTCTTGCAACTCTTTTAACCACAGTGATCCATGTCTCAAAATTATCATTGAGCAAATTTTTTGGTATCAAGTGCTCGTTAAGGTTATGATTGATACGATACTAGAATTGATTCTCATAATTTTGCTGCGATCTGGCCGATCTGTTCCTCCATACTATACAAGCATCTGCAAAAATCTTGCAAGAAATCACACTGAAGTACTGAGTTGGACTAATTTGCATACGGTACAGTTTGACTTGCTGCTTGTCGAGCTTATTTATCTTCAAATTCAGCCCTGATGCATTTAATGAGTATTTTTCAGTCATGTACTTCTGATCAAACCAACTAGTGATCCTTAGTTGTTTGTCTCCTGGTATTTAATTGAGGATTCCGAAACAAATTGTCCTGTTTGAGTTAAGCAACAATTTATCTTCTTTGATTTTCGCCTTCAGTTGATCGAAGTGGGAAGATAGGGTAGTTAGTTACTGAGGCACCTCATCTTGGCCTTCTGCTTACCATTTCCTACTGGTGACATTGGCAATGTGGTGGCTGTCGTGATTCTTAAAGTTGTTTTTTAATTTATTTAGGATTTTATATTGAGAGGGTGAAAGATTCGGGAGTGTTGTTTCTTCTATTTTATGAGGAGCTCGATTTTGTAGCTCTTCATGCTCTATAAACCCACTAAGTTGCTCATGAATCCTGTTTTGCGGCATACCGTGATAGACACCAGTGCTGTGAGCAATTTCCAGCATCCTCGTTTGTCGAATGAGGATCAGTCTCCATAGAAAGGTCCTGTTGGCTTACAGGACAACTTTTGGTCTTCTCTTTTTATCTTTTGGAAACCGGTTATCGTTGCTAGATATATGCAAAGACCACGATTAAAGGTTATCCAAAAAATATGTGAAAGAGCAAACATCAAAACAATGAACAGAAAAATTAAGGCCGAATGCTGTTAACTTTTTAGATAAGCCTCCAGAATAAGTTCTAGAGAATTACTTGGATATTTAGCCCATTACTCATTATGTTCTTTTCAGCTTTGTCTCTTCTGTTACTACTCATGTGTAAAGCCCAAGGCAGTATTGATTTTTAACATCAACAACATTGCCAATGCTATAAGTCATAATAAATCATGACTTGGAATGTGACTTGATGGATAATAACGACAAAGGCGCTGCCCATAAAACATGCAACATGGTAAAAGTCTATCATTTTTACCAACTATTAAAGTTCAACAGGTCTCGAAGGCTATAGCTTCAGGAGCCTACCGAGGAACCAAAAATTTCTTCTTTCAAAGGGACGTTTAAAATTGTATTACCGAAGGTCGCTGGACCCTTCCTCAATTGTCTGTTGCAGCCAGAATTTTTATCTATCCTTGCTGCATTATTTTTTATTTCTCTCAAGCGTTGTTCCTGACTTCAAGTGAGCTCAATACATAAGGTCAGAGGCGGAAATTACCTTAAATTTAGAATACATTAGGATCCCTAGACGTGAACATAGGTTTCGTGGTGTCATTAAGAATTATCTCGTCATCAGGTGCAATTTCAATCCGTGAAGAACATGACTGATCTTTCGTAGACTAAGAGGCTTTCGATGGAGCTCTCCCCTGATATCTAAGAAAGGACCCGAATGTTTGGATCATCCTTGAGGTCATCATTAAATTTGTCTTGAGTTCTTTAAATTCCTTTGGGTTCGATCAAACCTATTGGAATATAGTTCACTTCTTCAATAGCATGCTTGTTCTTTAGATTATTCGATCATTGAGGTCCTATATCTGAGTGGGTTGGAAATTAAGTCGAGTATGTACTGTTTGCCGTGGAGCACGTCATTTTTCGTCAAAACCATCGATTCCTTGGGATGTGGCAATCTTGAAGCCAACTTGATTGATTCAGAGTATAGATTGTTTATATCTTGAATTCTGGCTATATGACGGGGTCCTTTAACAAAATTCACGTAACGCCTCAGTTTATCGATTGCGCTGCTGTGAATTTTGAGGGTCTTTCATCTGTAGAGTTGTCATTCTCCGTGGCGTTTAGAACTAAATTCGTTGGTGTTGATAACTAGTTTCAAATATTAGGATTCACCATTGGAATATATATAGCTAGTGCTTTACTATTGAGAAAGAGAAATTTCCTCAACTACCATGCTCCGGCTGGGCTCGAGGCCATCTTAGCACAAAATACTAAGACTAGCTAGCGTGCAGTTGGACTTCATTACCTCGATAGAGCTAAAACCTTAGAGAGCTGATAATTCATGATCAACGGCTCGACCTATAATTTTATAGAGCACGCGATCAATGAAGCTCCCGAAGCACCTAGATCATCAAAAACGCCAAAAATATCGAGAAATCTGATGCAATTCGACTTATCTGAGACAAGGACTCCAAGATCTCTCAGGCGTTTTATAAGAAAGTTATTTAAAGATAAACGATTTCCTAGTATCTAGTAACAGGTAATATATTTAGATGATTCTAGTATAACAACGAGTATCCAGATATATGTACTGATAGCCTGGTGAGTTAAGTTAGTCTAAGGAAATCTTTGAAGGCGACGCGTGTATCTAATACTATATAATGGTCACCCATTTTAGAGGAAGTTATTTTATGTTATTTGGTGTTCTTGCTCGAGTCGTTAGGCTTCATTCGTACTTATCATTTGTAGTGTATCTTTTACGAGAAGGGTATTCCATTCAACACTTACGGCTTTTCTGAATCTATCCGATTCAGAGTGTTGAACTATTTGCTTCCATGTACCAGGAGGAGGCTTTATTGTAGAGACAGAGGAAGCTTTCAACTTATTATGACAGGATTGCTTACTGTGGTAGTCTTTATTGAGTGAAATGCTTCATAATATTGAGCCAAATCAGAAACTTGTTGTTTAGGAGCCGAACGAATTCATGTATCAATATCTGGTAATATTTTTGCTTGGTCTATATGACTGAAATTTTTATTTTTTTCGAGTTGCTGTAAAATTAGAAATTTGTTTGATCTCCACTTTCTGCGGAGTCCAGCTCTGAACTCTAATATTGAAGACAGTTGACTCGAATTGTCGTCAGTAAAAGCTTCATTGGGTCCTGTTGGAATCCAAGCGGATTGTAGTAAAATCAAATAACAATAAGAAGTAAAAAATGCATTTTTCAAATCTCTATCCCTTGTTAACCCCAAGGGTTTACATCGCATATACACTCAGTCTACTCCGTTTCGTCGGTTAGCTGATTGTTCTACTTTTTGTCAAAAACCCCTTTGCACTCGAGTAAATCGACTCATCTATTTCAAAACCCAGAACACTAAATTCCATAACAAAAATAGGACGGTAGCTTTATCTGAGTCAGTTTAAGCTGATACAAAAATCCATCCCATTGATGTGTTAAAACCTGAATTGTTCCAACACTGGGAAAAATTTATAAATAAGAAAAAAAAATTAGAAAAACAGGGAGAATGAAAATGTCGTAAGAGATGCAAACACAGTTGAGTTAGCATTTCAATCCACCCATCCGGTACTCTTAAACTTGTATTTGTTTGTATCGATTAAATTTTTTAGGGCAACGCATGGTTTTCTTTTTGTCATGGAGTCTGCAGGATTTGAGTTTCCATCAATCCATTTTATCTTTGCGATCTCCCTTCGTTCATAAGATTGTCTCAGTGCAATTAGGTCAATCATTAACCGTTTTCTACCGTGGTATCCAATTTGATTAGGCAATTGAAGAACGATTTTGAATCAATGCATACTATGAGAAGAATGGGATAGTTCGAGTGAAGTATGTTATCAATAATACCTTGCAGAGAAGCGCCTATATCAGAGCATAAGGTCATTCCGTAGATCTCCGATGCGAGTACACTGCGTGTTATCCGTTTGCACTTTACCGATGTCCAATGAAGAATATTGGCATTCTTTTTTTGTCCATAAGAGTTATTACATACTATTTAGAAGATAAATTGCTGTTATTTGCAAAAGATGAGTCTGTAAATACGACGAGCTTTAGTGAATCTCTTTCAAGGGAACAAATTTTAGGCCTCTCGTGGAATTGTCAATTTGCCACTGAGCCGTTTGTTCAAGGCCTTTATATCTTCTTTCTTTGGATTAGTGACTTGCGCAACTGATGGTAAGTCATAAGAGGCTTCTGGCTGGCATAAATTTGCGATACATGCGCCTCTTTCTCTTTGGAAAATATATTGATCTTTTGGGGTCGAAAAATTGCTATGTTGCTCTCGCAATTGGATAGTGCGTTGGTTTTTGCAATGTTTATATTGGGTGGGTGATATAACTATTTCTGTGATTGAAATTATGCCTCCCTTGAATCCGAGAGGCGATAATGCTGTGAGCACTTCACGATCTTTAGCTGGGAACTTAGCTTCGTCTAACTTTTTCTGTTCTTGAACAGCGACTTATTGGTCAGCGATGAAAAGGGTATCGTCTGTTCGCAATCCTACGACACCGAAACGATTGAATTCGTGTGAAGTAAACAGGGATCATATGACGACTGAGATATTTCAAGTTTTTCGATGTGATGTCGATGATACGTGTAGTACCAGTGATTTCCTGTCTCGGGTATATCGTAAAGAGGATTTATTACTTGTAAGATTATATCCTTTGGCAGCTGTAACTTTTTCGGTGGTCTGACAAAAGTCTTACGGTTAAGGACTGTTGATGATTACACGTAGGCTTGTGTTATGTCACGTAGGTATAACGAGTGGTTGGACTTTTCGTTTTGCAGCAATTGCTAGGATTATGCGCAGGCTGTTTTATCGAATATGACGTCTCTGGTGATAATTATTGTATCTCGAACTGGGTTCAATATAAAATTCGATGGCGTCTTCATAACCTATCAGGCATCCAGCCGCAGCTCTGGCACTCAGCTTTTTAAGTTTTGGGGGATTTGGGACCTTTCAAAAAATCGTAAGGTTTACACCCAATTTGACGTACTAGACCGATGTCCAGTAGTTGGTTAAATAATATTTATAAGGTAATTTTGTTACCAAATCTATATCGCGGAATCCGATAACCAATTAGGAAGATAGCAGAAGGTTTTAATAAATACACTTCAGAGTGGTGGTGAGAGTTGGTTTGTATATAGATTGCTCTAGCCCTTCGATTCACTTCTCCACTCGCACGCTCGGATCGACCATTCCGTGATGGTTTCTAGGGTGCTGATGGTGATTGAATAGTGCCTATTTGTTTTACGTATGATAAAAATGTCAGTGGTATAAATTTGACTTTCCTATCAAATAATGTGGCTATCAAGCCCATTGCTTCGAAAACAGCCTCACTGCTATCGTTTTTATGCTTCAGTTAATAGGTCATTGTGAATCCAGCCCAAGAATCTGCTAGAATAAAAACATAATTGTACTTGAGGATTTATCCGGTACGAGACTGAAAATATTATTATTGTTAGGTAACGCACTTAGAATTCTCCAAGTATTTAAATAGCTTATGTCTTCCCCCAACTTGATATTAAAAATAACTATGATTTCTTGTTCTGGCCCTTTTTGTTTGATTTTAGATTCTCTTTCTTTTGGTTACCGTTTTAGCTCCATTTCCGCTTCCATTAGAATCACAGCTACATTGCTGAATTCTATCATTCGTTGCTCCATTGCTGGATACCAAAGTGTTGCAGGATTTGATTGAGAACGAGGAGTATTTACATCTAGAGTTTCATAGAAAGTCTCCTGGAACGTCTACCTGTTGTTTTGCTCTTTCACACTGCAATATTTTTTCGTAATGAATCTGGAAAATAGCCTCATTGTATTGCTTTATTGAAATTAGTAAATCCTCGAGAATAGTATATCCACTTTATGTAAGATTATTGACTGCTTGTCCTCGACTATAGAGATTGAACCATTCCTTCAGCCTAATAGTTATTTGCTCATAGTTTTCCGGTTGCCTTCGAATATTTTTTACGACACAAGTACTATCGTAAACTTCATTTACCTTGATGATTAGCATGTATTGAGTTTTGTGACTCAGGTTCATCTTTCTAGGGAACTCTCATCCAATAATATTTTCCCAGTGGAGATGACAACTGGCGAGCCCATATCGCCTTCTCATGTATTCTTGAGACAACGGAAGTTTCGCACCCTCTTGCGTATTCCCTGCCAATTCACCTTCCCACTAACGCCCAGATGAAATGCTTTTTTTCTGGCCCTGGCACTCTGAATAGTGATTATAAAACGGACCCATCTTACTGAGGAAAGTAAGGATAATAGGGTTTCCGGTTTTCAATCATTCACTCAGTCCTGCAAGTGCCGAATCGGCAAACAAGGTCGTGCTCATCCCATAATAGCGCACTTCATTTTTTTTCGGGCTACAATGCATAGCTTCTTGAGCCTAGTATCAAGATATGTGACAAAATCCGTTGCATACACCGTCTTCTGAGCGCTCGTATATTCTTCTTCAGTTGGCCAAGCTCGTGGTCTTCAAGTAAACTAGTGAGCTCATTCCCGTCTCCATTGAGGCATCAATATTGGCAGACATAATAATAATAGATATTGGTAATTTGTTGTTTGTAGTTTCTAAAGCTTTTTATTCAAGTTTTCTTTTATTTGATTACACGAAATCTACCATATCAGGTATGGGTCGGACAGCTTAGCGGTGAGTCATCTAAGCTGGTCTTTTAAGTAGATTCTGGGCATTTTGAAAATCTACTTCATTTTAGACAAAGTAACCGCTCATTAAAAGTCAGCAGACCCTCCTACTATGTCTCAGAAGCAAGTAGAATATATCTGTTTAGCATACATGTACCAGATTTTTCTCGATTTTCTCTTCGTCTCGTACTCACGGTTGAAATTAGTAGTGGTCTTAGCGTATGCTATCCATTGTATGAGTGTTTAGCTAGACAATCGATATGTTCGAAATCTGCTAGCTTCCTGGCGCCATTGAGTGCCGGGGGTCCCTATGCCTCAGACGGCATAAGACGAAAGCCTAAAATGTTAAAAGAGTTACCTCGAAGTAATTAAGTTTCTTGATTACCCAAGCAACGACCATTGCTGTGCATGTACTTCTTATTGGTCAGTCATTTGGCGTCCGTAAAAAATGGTAGATAGTTTATTCGCGGGGCTTACTCTCAGGAGGCTGATCATATGAGCGGGGAATAAAAAAACTCCCAAACTTCTTGTGCCAAAGCTCGCAAAAATTCAAAGTAATCTTACTATTGATATACTTAAATTTCAAAAACTTTGAATCAATAAGGAATGCCTACTATGGAGCGGTTCGGTGGGGGGCGCAAGAGAAGGTGACGAACACAAGTGATTAATCTCGAGTGGTACGTATCTACATATGAAATCTCGGTATGTGTTTCAATCGCCAAAATAGAGATAACTTTTAAAAACAGGGCTTCCTTCGTTAACATCATAATTAGTTTGGAGGCTGCAAACGCTCAATGATGCAAAAAAAATAAAAAATTGACATCGTATCAGAATAATTCAGTCACAACATCTATTCCCAGTAACTTTTGCAGCCTGAACAGCGGACATCTTAGAAATCCATCCAGGAGCTGGCTGAATCTTGCGAACAGTTCGAATCTCATCAGAAGCATAGCCAGGAATTCGAATGTTATAGCCTCGCTCAAGGGTAAGTTGTATATCACGAATTTCAAGTGTTCTACTTCCTCGTTCCTTGGCGTTCTTGCAGGCAGCTTGTAACACTTGATCCACAAAATTATCGGCAACTTGAAGAATATTCTAAAATAAAATTAGCTATGATTGTTATGCAGCAGAGTAAAGAAGATATGTTAGTTTGCAGGAGCACAAAATGTATTTTGAAATTAGAGTAGCGTACCTCTTCAACATCTGGAGCCAAGCTTCCAATACCTTCTAAGCCCTCGGAGCCACCCTGTCCACCACCAGTGACTTGTCTCACAAGCTCATCTAACTTTCTTTTACTTAGCACTCGGTCGCCTTCACCTTCCATATGAAATCCTGGAGTCTTGACCATGACAGGTTGACCCAGCATTCCATTACTCACATTAGAGCAACCACCAGTTAGCGAGGGTCGACTTTGAGCCATGGAAACTGGTTGAGGTAAAGCAGTTGCGCGATCAGGAAGGTGTTTTGGGATGGGTAAAATTGTTGAAACGGAAGGATCTGTTCGAGGCTTTTCCATAGAAGAGGGGTGTGAATGACCCAGGGCACCTGAAGACTGCTGATTATTTGTTGAATAAGTACGTGCAGCGAGACCCAGTGCATCTGAGTGTGATAAAGCTTGAGGTTGTTGAGATACTGAAGGGGGTAGTGCGATACTGACAGGGCGGGGAATTGCTGCAGGTTGAGAAGGATGCTGTATTAAATGTTGCTGTCCGGGAATCTGATTCATGGATGAGTTAATGGGTAAAGTAATACTTCCTTCCATTTTGACATTTTGGGTGGACTGCACTTGCGTATTTTGATTCGTAGCTAGAGATACCTGGCTATTTGCAGGTCTTCCGCTGGTCATTTGTTGATTACGGGCGGCCTCAATAGCAGCGTTCACGGTCTGGGTGACTGGGTTTGGCTGGTTTGTACTTGTTGAAGCTCGAGAGGTCTGTACTGTATTATTTACTCCAACATTTACCACGGTTTGTGGGATAGATTGTTCTTGTTGCCCTGAATTTGCTATTTTGTACTGATTCTGCTGTTGACGAAAATGATCAATATATATTTTCGCGTCAGCATGTTGTTTTTGAGCCAACTCTTTTTTTTCTGTCCACTCCTTTTCGTCTTCAGCAGTAAATGGTTTGCCATCGACACTTTTTTGTTTCAATGCAGCCTCAGCGGCGTTTAAGCGTACATTACTGTGATCTATAGCCATGAGTGCTTTTATGTAGCCATTTTTTGCGTTCAATAGCCACTTCTGGGCGGCTTCTGTTCCATTCTGAACATTTGGAGGTAGCTGATATGGATAGCTATTGACATGTTCCATTAGTTTTGGGCTTATTTTAGTTTGCTGTTGCTGTTGCTGTCTCACTTGTCCATTTGAGGTATTAACTTCTCCACTTTGTTGTGGTACTTGACCTGATGGATGAGCACTTTTCTGTGCTTGTGCAGACTGAATCTTGGACTGAAGCGTTCGAGAGAATTCAAAAAGCTTTCGTTTAGCATCCATATGTATTGGTGTGTCTGGCGCATTCTTCTCGATCTGTGTCCATAATGATCTTAAACCAGTTTCCCACTTTGTTCGTTCTTCTGTAGTAAATTGATCAGGTAATAGGCGCATTTGCTCTGGACGAAAGAGTGTTACTTTTCTCTGCTGCTGCTGCTGTTGCTGTTGTTGCTGCT
>JAATOF010002783.1:0-11549 GCA_013170925.1 Podosphaera leucotricha | reverse complement strand
CCACACAGCTTCGATTGGGTTAAGGTCTGGGGAGAACGGCGGCCATTCAATTGGCGCAATTGCTCTTTCTCTGAACTCTTCCGTCGTTCTGGCTGCTATGCGAGGAGGGGCGTTGTCCTGCATAATGGAGAGCTTTGGTTCCGAAGTAACCAGACTGTGTATTAAAGGTACGATTCTGTCGGAGTATGAGTTTGAGGTAATGGACCCCCACTCTTTCTCCCAGACCAAGCTTGGCCCCTTTTCGTTTCCAAAAAATGATGCCCAAAACATCCAGCCAACCCGCCTCGGAATATCGTATACAATGCAAGTCTCTTCGTATCTCTTATCTTCCTGGATCATCTGATTAGTTCATGATTTTTTGAAAAATTTAGACTAATTACAGACTTTCCTTGTGACCCAAAATTTCGCATGTCGACCATCAGTGACCCAAGTTTCGTCGGTCCAGAGAACATTCATTCAGTCATTAGTCCAATGAAGGTGATCTCTGGCAATGTGTCGTCGTTTTGCCTTGTTCTCTGAGTTTAGGGGAGGCTGTGGCTGAGCAATCCGCCGTGAGAAGCCACTTTTCTTCATCTAATTTCTAATGACGTCTTCACCCACCCCTAGATGAGGAAAGACGTCATGAGCAACTTCAAAGTAACTCATTTGCCGGTTCTCAGGAGAAGAACAAATGAAATTGTCTACTTCATCAACTTGACCGCTGCTCAGAGTAGGTTTTCGACCCTTTGGCTTATGAGGCGTAAGGGGAGTTTTCTTAAGGGTGTAGCTGACCTGCCGGGTCGTGATGCCAAGTTTTTCTGCGATATTCTTATGTGAAAAGCCTGCTCTGGAAAGGGTTTTCACCTGATAGTTTTAATTCTATGCGATGAGTACTTTTGGTCAGTCTCCAACTTACCTGAAAGCATTGATCTCGCGTCAAACGTTTACCATACTGACGAGCTCCAAGTGGGGGAGTCCTGTGGTTGGTCCATCCTGGAAGGAATCAAATAGACTGGTTTTGTAAACTTAAAGGTAAACCTTGTGAAAATTTAAGGGATCAAACTGATGACAATTACGATGGCGATGATGAATCAGATATGAAGGTGATGACGATGATAGGTGAAATTGAGGGTCAGTTGATTGTTCAATACGTTGCCTCAGGCAAGAAAGGCTGACTTCAACTAGTTTATACACTAGCCAGGATATATCCTTGCTAAATCCCTGAAGCGAGCTTAAGCCCTGCTTTTCTACTCTTAATCCCTGCGGTACAGTAAATGTTCTGGTTTTTTAAACGAGTTAAGCGAAATCGCTATATGTATCGAGGACAATGGATCAAAATATAACCCAACACCTTACATCATTGCCACTGACACATTATGGCAATTTTTTCAGATTAAATCCCTACACTATCTGGACAGATGGTAGATAGCAAAAGTGTGTTGTAGGTACATAAGTACATGTGCTTACTACATGTGCCTGTCGTCGTAGAGAGGGGATAATTACGGGGGGGGAGAGATCTCCAAATAGTATAATCTATTAGGTCCTACGTCACTCGGCAAACAGGACAGCTTAACGAGGTTGGTTGGTCCGCATATTACATAGCCTATCTGATTGGTTCATTTTTCTGGCTCAAAAGGGTTACAGCTGTGTACTCACCATTCCTCGCAATCAAAAGTGCTGACTTTTTGATAGGGCTTTCAGGTAATTAATTCTAGCTACGTCAACGCCAGTTCCTCTTTTCACCCTATAATAGACGCCATGGCAAAACCACAAGAAAAAAGTGAAAACCTTCAGCACAAGGACGAGGACAATGACGCTTCTACCACTGTGGCAAATGAAGAACTCCGACAGGAAAAAAGTTCGCCTGAGATAGCCAAGCCTTGCCCGCGAAGTAGCCTCGAAAGAAATTCTGAGCACAAAGATGACAAACAGAATAATGTAGTTGACTCTGTCGCATCATTAGCATCAGTATCGCCACTCAGCCCACAAACTAGCCCTGAAAGAACTCTTGAGCCTCAGGATGACAATCAAAACTATTCAGCTCGCTCCATAAAATCATCAGCATCAGCATCACCGCTTCCAAATTCCTCAAAAAAACCCGAGGAACTTAAGAAGAATCCTTCATCCCCAAAAAGAAAGCGATCTAGAGATCAAAGTAACGAATCATATAGCTCTAACAGCGATGAAGAATCAGATAAGCCTGGGTCCACTGATGACAGTGTCAATTATAGTGATCGGACAACAAGGCAAGAGCCGGAAAAAAAAAGACCTCGCGATGCTTCAACAGATCAGACCAAATCTAGCCCTTCGTCGCCGCGTCGCTCAAATTCATCAGACAGTCCAAAGAAGGTACGCGAGGCTAGCATTAAAGCATCTAAAACCAAGTCTTCTCCAGGGAAGCTTCAAACAAGTAGTTCCGCATTTTTAAATTCCGGCTTCGCTTCCTTAGCTGCTTCCACTACATCACCATTTGGAAATTTAGCAACAACTAAACCCAGTATATTCCTTACCGGCTCAGCTACAGAAAATAAGTCTGTGGTTAATCCGAATTTATCGGCAAATTCTCCAGCTCTCACAGTGTCTGGCTTGGGATTTGGATTTGGAAATACAAATGGAAGTGGGACCTTATCTGGATTTGCTAGCCTCGGAGGTGGGAATATTTTTGGCTTAAAGCCATGTGCCAGCTTCTCTGGTAATTCGGGGCCCAAACTGTCAAGCTTTGCTGGGCCTAGTAACGAAAGTAAGCCCTTAGCGAGCAAACCAGCCAGGGCTTTCGGGGCACCAGAAAGTGAGGAAGATAAGAGTGAAGTTGACAGTAACCATGAGGGTGATGGCACTGAGGACGAAGAAAATCATCAATTGGGATTAGAGGAGAAGAAAAAGTTTAAGTTGACTAAAGGTAGGTCTATCCACTCTTCTTCATATTAAAAATTTTCTAACCAGTAATAAGTTCATATAGATGACGGGGAGGCTGAGGAGGCAACTCTATTACAATTACGGGCTAAATTATTCGCCCTAGAGTCTAAAGAAACTGGATGGAAGGAGCGTGGAGTGGGCATGTTAAAGATCAATGTTCCCAAGTGTTGTGTCAAGTATGATCAGAATGGTCTAGCCATTTCTGGATCATACCACGCATCCAAGCCACCAGCAGAAGATGAATCGCCTAAAGCTCCTCGTGTCGCTCGTCTCATAATGCGCCAAGAAAATACTCATCGAGTTGTGCTCAACACTATAATTCTTCCACAAATGCAAATCGAAGAGAAAGCAGGGACTTCGTCGGCTCAATTAGTTTTTACTGCGTTCGAAGGAGAGAAAGAGTTGAAGCCTATCAAGATGCTTCTGAAGGTACGTGGACCAAAACTTCCCAACTACTGCATGAGTTACTAACTACATTTAAGATGTCCGAAATTAATGCCAAATTATTCAAGTCAGAAATGGAATCTATCAAGCGCGAATTATGAGGATTTTCTTTGTTTCTAGATCTTCAAAATTCTGTTTCTCCGTTATCGAATCTGAGTTTGCTAAAAGTTTTAACTTTCGACTTGTAATTAATTTACCACTTAAGGATATTTTTTTTAATAACAATCCCTTGGATTTAACACTAGGACAATTTCTACCTTCAAAGACTCGGGAACCTAATGGTGCAAAATAAAATAGAGGTATTAAATTATAAGACACCACAATATGGAGAAGAGGCACATGTATATGTATTTAGCATTTAGTGCTCTCAGCTAAATGCTCAAGTTTTTAGCCTCGCGCGCTAAAAATTCAATAATTTAAATGTAAAAAACAGATGTTATTAAAAAAATGTATTCCTGACACGGAGATGCAGGTTTTCTTCCAAAATAGTACAGCATTATGTTCTGTCGTCTTAGAAACTATTAACTAGGAATCTAGAATTATGTAGTGCACGTGAACACAATGATGGGACCTAACATACATGTATTCCTCAACAGATTTTATGACCAAGATGCTCTGTTACGAAATTCATTTCACCGATTTCGATTTAAATGAACGTAGAAAAAGTTGTAATAACATGTTCTATTACGACGTAAAGTATTATTCTTCCCCTCACTCCTAGGGGTGAGGTATTTAAAGCCTCACCTATTACAAAATTCCATATAAGGTTTCTGTTCTTTGGTTTGGGAAGACAAGTCCTTCAAGTATCTAGAGCCATGGGTGGGCTCTGTTGTCCATTTCCCTTCCGGGATCAGTTTGATGTACACTAGATAATGTGCACTTTGTTTTTTATTTAAAATGCCAATGCCGCTATTAAGATGCAGCGTTCCTCCTTCAACCCTCTACGGCTGGATAATCGAAAAAAAACATCTCCCCGTCGCCCTGGTGCAGAAGCCCTACAGCACCTATTAAAGGTACAGGAAGAGTACTTAGTCAGATGGATCATCTAGCTGGATCGTACCAAAGAAGCTCCCTCATATATCCGAGATCGGGAAATGGCTGCAAAAATACTCGATTGAAGGCGATGTAAAGCCGTTTGGTAAGCGATGGGTTGACGTTGCACTGAATTGCAGTCTTCGAGAGTCCAATTTTCGTGTTCTAAGGCTCACTGAAGTTGAGCCTTCTTGTGCGCCCTCGACAGCTTTGGTTTCTTCACCCTTCTGACTGCCCTCAGACCCTGCTCTTTCAAAGCACGTCTCACGGTATCAGGAGAAACTTTATCTCCTCTCTCTAAATTAATTGTTCTTACCGTCTCAACTGCTGTTTTCGACTCACCATTAGCCACCACACGAGCCAGAGTTCGCTTGTCTCGAGATGTTAATTTACCAGGTCGTCCACGCTTAGCCGATGATGTATGATCTAGTGGCTTGCCACGATATTTACCTACTGTAGATTTGCAGCGACCCACAATTCTTGAAATTTCTTCTACTTTTTTATCCTCGTTGAGTCAGGTAGCGATGGAGGATATTTGATGTAGTGTGAGCTTTCTCATCCTGAATAAATCGGAAAATATTGATTTCGAATCGTTGAAGACTGGTTCTGAGGATTGGAAGCTACTTATGTACAGGATAGAGTTCAAGTTTCAGGCATATTTGGGCCTCAATGCAGGAATTGCCTCATGATGAAATGGCGCCAGCAAAAATTCTACATGGTCACCTGATTCAAATACCCCTGTAAGCAATACATTTTGTCATTATTTTTGTCGAAAAAACTACAGTAGTGCTGGAAAAGTGACTTAGAATTTCAGAGAATTTAGAATCATTAAATTTCATGTAAATTTCGTTGAGTTATCCTGAGATTTATCTATTTGTCGTGCAAAGAATTTTTGCGAGCTAGTGTATCAGATTTTAGTCGGTTTTAGGTTAGAATCCCAGAATTCTCCTTGTCACACCCGTTCTTCCATGTATGGTAGAATTTACTTCAAGACCCTTCTCATCGCTCAGTGACATTAACTATTTTCCTTCCCATATTTTTGCCCCGTAATTTTACTCTTTCATCGGGTATCCATTGCACCGGCATCGTATATAATGGATTTTATGAGGTTAACGAATGTAAAATTCGTCATGGTAGTTTATTGTCAAAGATGAATCTTCGTTCCAAAGTTCTCCAAGGTGGATTTCTATAAAGTAGTGTCTAACTTCGACCGGAATCACTTAGCAAATTCTCAACAACATTGGAACCGCGACTTTCATTACACGAACAGACTGAAAGTTAACAGATTGAAACGCGTTGAGGCGAACAGATCGACTTTCCTAGCCCTGATTATCAATGTATTATGCTGATGTATCTATGAATAGTACGTGTGCGAATGTTCGGTGTCAGAATAAGTCGATTCTTTAATCATTTACTAGAGACCTTTTTATCAGATCGACACATACTGGCAAGTAATGACATACACGCGACAAGGTCGTTTATCTCATGATCAATCAATTGTGAGCAGCTACACTTACAAGGTATAATTAATGGCTACAAGTAAGCCTGATCTTGATTCCATAGAGAATATGCAAAAACGAAAAATTGACAAGAATCAAGACTGGGAGCCTGTCTGTATATCAATCCTTCTATGTTTTCCGTAGCTATTAAGTTCTTACAAAGCAATAGGACCGAGAGGCCAAAGCACGCAAGCTCTCTGGCGCTTCTACCTCTAATACACCCAAAATCAAATGGCCTGAATTTATCCAGAAATTGGAAAAAACGTATAGAGCTCTCAACCTTGTCTTCACATTTTGCTGCACAAGGAAGTACCTCGCCACGAAATTTGATACTATCAAATCGGCGGTAGAGGGCCACATCAAGCGGGAGTTACGAGTCGAAGATGTAGCTCAAATTGTTGCCTTACGGCCCGATGGGATAAATTTCGCATACGTTGATGAAGCCAAGTTACAAATCGACGTTCGGGGTGCAGCAGAGAAGAAAGACTGTTTCTTGGGTGCACGAGTAAACGATTGGCATGCTGCGGAGCCTATGCCTCCTATAAAGAGCAGTGTAACGGGTCCACTACAAGCTACAGGGGGTGGTGCGGAAGTGCTGCTATTCGAATTTATTGATGGTGATCTAAAAAGACAGGCCTTAAGCAGGAAGACTGGTCGTCCAACCGTGGCAGCACGGAAGCAGAAAGATGAAAGCCTAAAGATGCCTGTCTTCAGCCAAAAGCAGATGTTGAGTTTGATTGAGAGGCGGAATACTAAATTTTCAAGTGCTATTGATTCCTTCTTGAATAGATGCCGTGCAGAGTCTATCGATCCTGAAAAGAAACTCATTGAAGAAAGCTTACCATATATCCCAAAAACCTACTGCATGCAAGATAACACACAGAACTTTGATCATACTATAATACCGAAAATTCCGATGGAGAGAAAAACAATCTCTGAAATTATCACTGAAATCAAAGGAAGTCATATCTACAGGGAACAGATTGTTCAAAATGGGCACAGAGTTTTTGACCCTCAGGTGGCCATTTATGGGAATTTAAACTTCCAACTCAGCCAATGTTTAGTTAATGCTTTGTTTAATGCGAAAAATATTACGCAACTATATTCTCATCAAGCTGAAGCCATCAATAATTTGCACGACGGCTTCAATGTGATTGTTGCCACCTCCACCAGCTCTGGCAAATCTCTCATCTATCAAATCCCGGTTCTTCATGAATTAGAGCGTGATCCACACACAAGAGCCTTGTACATTTTCCCTACTAAGGCTTTAGCACAAGATCAACGAAGAAGTTTAAAAGATATGATGCGGTATATGCGAGGACTAGAAGAAATAATCGTGGAGACCTTCGACGGCGATACAGATTTGAAAGATCGGAATCTTATACGTGACGAAGGCCGAATTATATTTACTAACCCCGACATGTTACACGTAACAATCCTTCCTCAAGAAGAAAGGTGGCGAAGCTTCCTCAAGAGCTTAAAGTACGTTGTTGTCGATGAAATTCATATTTATAATGGACTATTTGGATCTCACGTTGCTTTAATAATGCGACGATTAAGGAGGGTATGTGCAGCATTAGGGAATCGAAATATCAGGTTCATTTCTTGCTCTGCCACCGTGGCCAATCCGCTTGGCCACTTCAAGTCTTTGTTTGGAATTGACAAGGTAAAAGTTACAGATTTTGACGGATCACCCTCAGGTCGCAAGGAATTTCTTTGTTGGAATACTCCATACAAAGATCCCGGAGATCCTGCAAGTGGTCGAGGAGATATAATACCAGAAGCGGCGAAGCTCTTTTGCCAATTAATTCTAAGAGGGGTTCGAGTGATAGCATTTTGTAGGATAAGAAGGGGATGTGAATCTCTGGTTGGGGCTGTGAAGCAGGAGTTAGCTACTTTGGGGCGCTCAGAGTATATGGCTCGCGTTATGGGATATCGAGGGGGCTATACGCCGCAGGATAGACGGCAGATTGAGAGCCAAATGTTTGAAGGCAAATTGATAGGGATCATAGCGACGTCGGCTCTCGAACTCGGTGTCGATATTGGTTCTTTAGACGCAGTAATCTCCGTTGGCTTTCCCTACTCGATTGCAAATCTACGGCAACAGAGTGGCCGCGCAGGCCGACGAAACAAAGACTCTCTATCAATTTTAATTGGTGACTCATTTCCTACGGATCAGCACTACATGGAAAATCCAGACGAAATCTTCACTAAGTCCAATGCTGAATTACAAGTCGATCTACAAAACTTACTGGTCCTAGAGGGCCATCTCCAATGTGCTGCGCATGAGATGCCAATTCGTATCGAAGAAGATACAGAGTATTTTTCCAAAAGCTTGAAAGAAATTGCCGAAGATCGATTGACCAAGGATAAATTAGGATTCTATCACTGTCACGAATCATTTCGCCCAACGCCCTCTAAATACGTCTCTATTCGAGACGCAGAAGAAGATCATTTCGCTATTGTTGATATTAGCCAAGGAAGGAATATCATCTTAGAGGAGCTAGAGGCATCTCGTGCGTTTTTTACGCTCTATGACGGTGGGATCTATCTCCATCAAGGAAATACGTACCTTATCAAGGAGTTAAATTTAGAAAAAAAGATTGCCAGAGTAGAATTTGTCAAGGTGGACTGGACAACGCAGCAGTGTAACTACACCGATATCGACCCCAATGAAATCGAAGCCATCCGTCGTATTCCCGAGTCGCTTTCACGAGCCTTTTATGGACAAATTAAAATTACAAAGACGGTATTTGGCTTCCTCAAACTCGACAAGCGGCGCCGTATTCTCGATGCCGTTCAAGTCGATAATCCTCCTATTATCAGTTACAGCAAAGGGATGTGGCTTGATGTTCCACGGCAAGCACTTGAAATACTTACCAACAAGAGATTGAGCGTTGTTGGGGCTATCCATGCCGCTGAGCACGCTATCCTAAGCCTTATGCCTAAATTCGTCATAAGCATGCCTGGTGATGTCCGCACAGAGTGCAAAGCTAGCCACAAGGAATTCACGCGTCGATTTGTTTCGCGTAAACGCCCAGCACGTCTGACATTCTATGATGCCAAAGGTGGTGCGAGTGGCTCTGGAATTAGCACTAAGGCTTTTGAATATGTAGATATGCTCCTCAAGCAAGCCCTTCAAAGAGTACAAAGATGCCACTGTCATGAAGGCTGCATGGAATGTGTCACAAGTGAATTATGTAAGCATGCCAACGAAGTTATGAGTAAGGTCGGAGCTGAAGTTATTCTGAAAAGTTTTTTGAACATAGATATTGACTCTGATGCGTTGCCTATGGGTCCTGAGGAATTAACGCCCCTGAAATTTGAGATGGTGGAGCCTGCCCAAATAATCCTTCCGAAGCGAAAAATCGACGTTTTGCAAGCTACCAGAGAAATATCTGGCGCTCAACATATAGTTGTCGCAAGTGTCGACGTGGAGGGTATCGAAAGGGAAATCAAAGTAGAAGCGCAAGATTGAAAACCGATGATAAGGAAAGTGGTCAAATTCCTTTACAAATTTCGATGCTATTTATCTTATATAATCTATCATTTTTTAATTAGACGACCACTCATATATGGATCTCAAGCCAATGGTCCAAGTCTGGATATCTCCGAGAACTCAGAGTATCTTCGTGGACCTTAGCTACAAAACTGAAATAAGCGACGGCAGATTGACACTTTATATTCCTGGCTTTCGAGAGTCTAGCAATGATTTTCTACCTATTTTTAAAACATCGTTAGCACAATTTATCCAAAGTTTTTAACTAAAGACGGATCTAATAATGCGAAGCGCCTTAAACATTAATTGAAGAGTGACAAATTAGCACTATAGAGAAAGTATAGGATCAAATCATAACAATTCTATACGAATCTACCAATTTCACCTGTAATCAATAGAACCCTTGTCTAGCTCCTAGGTTCGATAACGAAAGAGTTATTTAGGATTCATACGAAAGAAATATTTTACCCCTAAAATCCAACTTATATCTTAAGTTTGCAATTTATGAAAACAATCTCGATAAGGTTGCAGATCTTATTCGAAATATCCTCTTAAATGCAGCAGAAAATTTAATCCATAGATCCGGGCCATCAAGCTTTTCTAATTCTGATGGACAGATTAGTTAACACTACCAAGGAAAGAATATCACTCTGCAACGAGAACCAAAAAGCCTTTGGATCCTGATAACCTTGAGATGGTAAGAATTAGGAGAAATCACTATTTGTAAGTATTTCATTTACTAAAAAACAGCAGAGGGAAAATTTTCTCTCAGTAGCTAATGGATAAAAGCTTATTAACCCTATCATCCCTAGCTTAACCTATAAGTTTTAGAAAGGCAGAAACAAGGCTGCTTCTACTTTTGCTGACATGTGCGATGTGTTAATTAAATCTCTACTCCTTAGACGAGATTTAATATTCCTCTCAGTGCCAATAATGACTGGGACTAGCCCTAGCTTATCCTGGAAGAAGTTACTGAGTCAGTTCCTGTAAAGAAGAATACAGCTCCCGGAAGCGATAGCATCTACTAGATAGTCATCCATAAAGGTCTGGAGCAAATCCCCCGATTTTTCCTCAAATTTTATATTTCTTATTTAACTGTAAGCAATACCCTTTTATCTAGAAGTCTGCTATAGGAATAGTTATCCACAAAAGATGTAAAGCCAGATTTCTCTTCTCCTTAGGCTTAGAGGTCAGTATCAAATAATTTTTGTCTCTCATAAGCTCCCGGAAATAATATTTTCAAAAAGAATTTCTTACCTTGCTAATATTTCATCGAATCTGCTCAATTCTTGTTAGATGGGTTGAGAAAAGCATAGAACAGCTATATATGCTGTCTCGCTGCTCCAAAATTTCATAGTAAAACATACATCTTTACAAGAATAAAAGTGCAAGTGCAGGTTATCTCTTGTCAATTAGGAGTAGCATAATTTAGCGTCGTTGGTAAAATCTCAGTATCGTTGGTATGAGATTTCATCTCTTACGGCATTGGAAAACCAATTCAAGTTGACCGTCAATACATTAACGTCAACCTTATTCGTTGGTTAGGATATCTTCATTTGATGACAGAATCACACTTCTCTCTTAGAAAACCCCGCGCCATCTAAGGCTGAACACTAAGGTTCTACAGTCGATAGATAGTAAGATATCACGTTCGCTACAGGGCGTCTTGGGATTCAGGCTATATCTTCTATACAGTCAAATCTCTAGACTGCCTGTAACTTGCCTCCCGCAGCTCATATTAAATACATAACCTTTGTTCTTTAGCCCCTTTTCCGAATTCCAACAAAGTAATTATGTGATGGGCCTGTAATACAACTTCAATACCCCGGTACACCCCAGGATCCTCAATGCTATTAATTCACGTACATCGTCTTTTTTTTAATTATTGTCCATTTGAGTCTATAACTATTAAGCTCAGACCCCTATCTTTCGCCACCCCTTCAAAAAACGAAATCATTTTTTATTTCGCAATTGTTACAACCACAGTATTAGGATTTTACAATTCGACATGAAATGAAAGTAGGAATGAGTTCATTAAATTATGGGAAATTCGATAATTATAGTATTACCCTGCGAAGACGGCTGTCTTTCCATTTGAACTTCCCCTTGCCCAATAGCAACAACAATATCTCCCACCCCAGCAAACCTCTGATTTTGATCCAGTCGAATTCTATTTATTG
>JAATOF010002774.1:0-12573 GCA_013170925.1 Podosphaera leucotricha | reverse complement strand
CCTCGGTTGCCTTATTGCCTTAGTCTAGCCATTTTTGTAGCGCTAAAGACGGAATTTCAGGGATAGCCCATGTAAATTACACAGAATGTGGGGCTACACTTCTTACCCCTGTAATAGAGTAGTGGGAATAAATTACAAGCGAACAATAATTGAACAATGAAAGGCCAATTTGAGTGCTTAAATTTAGGCAACATTGTCAGAGTCTATCCTGTCAACGCCAGGGTGGTTAGAGGGGGCCTACGTGATATTGCGACTTTGACAGTAGTGTTGGAAATGGAGAGACGATATACTCCGGAACTTTTGGTTTTCCATTCTGCAAATTCCAATGATAAACAAGAAATCTAGCTTCTGAATGGACAAAAAATCTCTGTTCATGTGATGTACGCAATTCATGTAGACAGGCTGGAAAGGTGAATCGAATTCCTGTGCCTAAAGCATCGAAAGTACTCGAGCTAGTCCATTTTGATACTTGGGGAAAGTATCGTGCTACAGGTATCCATGGAAGTCTTTACTTCATCACTTCGATATTATGATCTTTATCTTCGGAAGACTCGGAATGCTCCACGAAAATTTTGGCCATCTATAAAGAGAAAGGAGCTTCGAACTGATTGCAGGATAAAAGCGATGCGTTTCGACGGAGGAGCTGAATACAAGAAGATTAAGTTCGGTGGCATTGTTCAGCAAACTTGTGCACCATACATTCACTCGGCATCATGATAGAGTTTCTGAAAGGATGAATCGAACCCTAATCACGATGGCATGATGTATCCTTCTTCATACCGGTCTTCAACTTCGGTTTTTGGATGCTGCCGTTTTGACGGCATTATATTTACGCAATAGGTTGTCTTTTCTCAATTATAAGAATGCCCCGCATGAAAATATGAGTGGAATTTCATCGTGAATTTCTCATCTCAGAGTCTGGTGCTGTTTATGCTAGGCACTTGTTGATAACAAGGATTTTCAGGGGTATAAATTTCTGCCCACGTCGCCGAAAGGAATCTTTGTGGGGTATTGTGAATCTACGATAAAATATCGAGTTTATATATCTTTGAAAAAGGGAAAGGAAAGAGATATCTTTTCTGCTAATGTTCGGTTCTCGGAGCACAAGTTTTGGCAATGGGAAAAATCATCTTCGGAACAATATGATAATCAGAACTCCGAGCTGCTAGAAAATCTATACAGTTGGAATTCTAATGAATTGGAATCTGATTCTAATTTTAGTTCTTATTGCGAATAGGACTCTGACGCAGATACTATATCGATAGACCATTCTTCTCGCGCCTCTCAAAATCCTACTTCTCGAACTGCTTCTGCTGCCTCATTACCACTTCCAGAATATGATGATGTTATGAGTGGTGCAGAAATTACATCACTATCAGAAAATCGTTTGCCTAAATCACATCTAAAAGAACTCACTATAAGGAGGAGGAATCGCATTCGAAAACCAATCCTACCTAGATCAGCCTGGCAGCCAAGATCAAATGCACTTTATTTTGGGGGCAGCTTTGAAATTCCTTAATCATGTAAAGAAGCAATGAATGATCCCGATAAAGATAAATGGCAAGATCCTAATAAAGAAATGGATTAGGTCCCTCGAAGAAAAGAATATCTCTACGTCGGTGGTAAATGTACCTCATGATTGAAAACTAAATGGATTAAGATGGGTATTTACCTTTAAATCGGATAGGAGATTTAAGGCAAGGCTTGTTGGTTGCTCAGAGTTTTGGTCAAGTTCCAGGAGTTAGACTATTATGAAACTTACTCCCCGACACCACATATGGACTCCCTAAGGATTATTCTAGTCATCGCTATTTTACAAGAATGGAAATTGATCAAGTGGACACTAAAATCGCCTACCTAGAAGGAGATATTATAGAAGAAATCTATATGAAATCGCCTGAAGGATTCAATGACTCCAGATATGTTAGAGTTAATAAGGCTCTCTCATGGTCTGAAGCAATCTGGAAAAGCATGGTATGATAAGTTGAGTGTTGAGCTTATTTCACTCGGTTTCAATAAGTCTGAAAGTGACTCCTATATTTCTATTTCTTGTGAGCGATGCGTTATTGGTGCTCACGTTAACGATTTAGTGATCTATGGTGCGCAAAAACACGTCATCCAGAGAATCAAAAAACATTTATTTAGTCGATTTCCGTTAAAATACCTGGGTAAAATCGACACTGTTGTTGGCTGGAAAATAACCAGAGACCGACCTACAAGAATATTTAGGATATCACAGTCTCATTATATACAGGATAAGACAAGGTCATTTGGTCTTGCGGATGTAAAGCCATACGCCTCTCCGCTTGTAGGATATGATGCGATTCTACCGATGCAAAATGGAGAATTTTCAGCCGACGAGACCGCTTATTCGAGTGCAGTTGGAAGTCTTGGTTACGCCTCGAATAGCACTGGGCCTGATATTGCTGTTGCAACTTCACAGCTGGGCAGATTTAACTCAACTTTGACTCAACGTCATTAGAAAGCTGCCTGTAGGGTTTACGGATACTTTAAAGGCTCTAAAATATTTTCCATCACCTATAAATTCGGCCCATCATCTCGTGAAATAGCACTAGAAAATATATTCAAGTAGATTATATTCCTCCAAACGAGATGATAGCTGATATCCTGATATAACTATTGACATATCCTAAAGCAAAGCTTTCATGCGAAAATATATTCCAGTTGTAATAGGAGTTGATGCTAACTGATCTCGTCGGTTAGGAGTGTTGGAAAATGAAGAATTTGATTTTCGGAGACGCTAACACCAAGGTCAATTCCAGAGATCATCACCATCTTTGGCAACATGTGTTGGCTCGTATCTCGCATCGCATAGGACTAATACGGAATTCTCGTATTCACTGTCTTAGGGCTGTTCGTACATTGGATTTGTCTACCGGCAGATTCTTTTTTCTTGTCGCTATTAAATATGTATGTATTTATAGATGTATGATAGAGCAATAAATAATCGATTTAAGCTTTTATGAGTTAATGATCATGGTCCTTGGGACTTTCAACAGATTATGAGACCAATCTACTCATTTCATACGTATCCTATAACTTTGCGATTCGTCGATACGTAACATTTTCAACAAGTAGACTTATCACCAATATCGATGCCCATAAGGCTGGGTATTCGAGTAGTTCGAATCCATAGCATATTTGCGGGGTTGATATTTGGAAATAGGAATGCTAGTTCCAACTAGAGTCGGGATAAGGCAACGAATATGTATATTTATGTAAGTATATATGAGAAGAAAATTGCTTCCTGAGATCTTTCTATAGATAAAATAATCGATCTACTTTATCTTCAGACTTGTTCTACTATCATTTTCCATCATCGATTAATCCCACTACTCTCAGATTTAGCTACAGTAGATCTCCAAGCCTCGAGCTTTCTTCCACTTCGAAAATTTATCAGAGATTCTTTGCCTAATTCTTCGTGATCTCCATTTTCCCTGAGAATTTCGCCAACTATTACGTGCGTTCTAGCATGACTAAGTTGACTTGCCTTAGTATCAATATATATATTTTTCAATTTATACCTGATTTGGCGCCTTGAGGCCCATGCAGGTGTCGACATCAGTGAGATACAGTGATGATATAGTTGCGATGAACATCATGCCTCGGATATCATTTGCAATAATCACTACGGTTGTGAAAGGCGGCTTTTCTTTCCCCCCTATCGAACTATAACATTCGTGAAACTCACCCAAGGGATACCTCTCAGAAAACTTGGGGTATCCGGACTAACACCGCCATCGTTGTAGCTTCCCTCGGTATGATAAGTTCTATTGGGTCCGAACCAGCGATCTTCTATCTCGGGTGAGGTGGATGTTCGAGCCACCCAGACTTTACTTGGAAGACCGGCTCAGAAGGTGTACCACAACACCATCCGACCTAGTAATAATATTCTCACGGAGAGTACATCTTGGTAAAAATTCTTCCTGATCTAAGCTCATTCTCTGGCAACGCTGTTGTGCCATAGCCTGGTTTCTTCTCGAACAAGTCAAATCTTATTTAAGTGCCTTAAGATACAGTTTATACCTTAGCAGCGGCATTTTGGAAAGTAAAAAATAAAATCTCTATAAACCATTAAAAATAGACGCCATACTTCCCCATAGACACTCTGAGGCAGCTCACACCCGAAGCTGATCTGATTGACATGATTTTTATTTTCGTTACCGAACGCCGTGCCGCCTTGAGCCAATCTCAGCTTCTACTAGCGGTATGCGTGGCCGTGTAGAGTTGAGAGATACCATAAATTAGTGCCTTAAAATTTAAATTGAAAAGTGTAGCTTCAAGAGTGACTTGTGTATATTTATCTTTTGAAAGATAACAGTTTATGGGCCTATGTTTAAACCTGAGTTCATATACATATACATACACATGTATATATATCAATATAAGTCTTACTGTTGGTACAACGGAATTCACTTGGTTTAAGACCTTAAAAAATCTTTTTAAATACAAGTCTTGTATATCTCTTACCTCTCTCTCCTCTCTCTCCTCGCCAAGGCATCGATATCTAAGTTACAAGAGCCAAGCGCCCATACAAAATCAAGTGATAAAAGTTATTAATGCTCATATAGTAGTATATAACAAGCCAAGCCCGTATATCCCAGCGCCATACGCCTATGAATCGAACCGACACTTACTGTTCTCTTCCACCGAGAACATAACGTCTGCATGACTAGAAGTTTGATAAAAACGTCAGTACGAGTTGACGCTTCGATAAATTTTGAATATTTGAGCCACACACTCACCGCTTTCAATATTTCAACCCTTTCCATAGACTCATCGAAAACACTTTTATATTGGCGGATACTATCTCGAAGCATGGCTTCGGGTGATAGCCTTCCTTCACATATATCTTTCATTCGAAGCTCCATCTCCTTCCTTAAAAAAGGTTTGCTAAGACTTGTTTCAAACCCCATCCGGTCATACCCATCTACTAGTGCTACACCTAGTGTTGATGGTATAAATTCTTCAACTCCGTTACGCCGTGTAGCAGAATTTGTGGTATCTCCGCCACCTCGACCACCCCTACTTCCCCTACCGCCTCTTCTTCCGTTTCCACGGACGTTAAGGTCATCATTATTTCCAGAGTTGGAATTTGCCCCTCTAAACCTCGTAAATACATAATTTCTTTCTTTAATTTTGGCAATGTGTTCAGCCATGGTAGCATCAGTTCCAATTCCGTTGGCATCCATTAGACTAATTAGCTCAGGTTCAGTTAAGTATCCAGGAGCTGTAGTTTTTCCTTCGGTAATCATGGCTTCAGTAGGCTCAAATGTTTCACCTAAAGTAAATCTGGGAAGAGTTGCACTGTTGTTCCAATTCTCGTATGGATAGACGTTGAGGTAGTTTCGTTCGACGACAATCACACCATGGGCACCGAATTCTTCTTCACCGAACTGAATATCAATGTCGGTTGTCCGACCTTTTGCATCATCTGAGCAACATGCAAGAAAGCGGCGCGCAATAAACTCATAAACTCGAGCTTCTTGTGGACTCAGGGTGGCTGGTGAGACCCAAGCAACAGGATGAATAGGCGGATGGGCTTTGTCATCATTTCGACCTTGACGTGGCGGAACAAATGCACCATCTAATAATCCTTGTGCATATTGTCCCCATCTCGCATCTTGAACCTGTTTTTCAACTAGAGACCTCAAATTAATGGCTTTGTCGAATCGATCAGTTTCAGTCCTGGGATAGCTTATGAACCCTTTTTGATAGAGCATTTCGGCATAATTCAATGCTTCCTGGCTATTCATCTGGAGAAACCGACTGGCCATTTTTTGTAGTTCTACAGTCGTTAAAGGCAAGGGTTTCCACTTACTTGTTGGCTTTTCCTGTATTTTTGTGACCTTAGCTATTTTGGCTGCAATACATCTCTCAAAAAGAATCACAACAGCCATGCGATCGAAGAGCCTAACTCGTTTCCAGTTAAAATTAGCATCAATATCATCTCGTCGATGTCTAACTTTTATTCCCCAGAAAGGTTCAGAAACAAAATTCTTGACACGAAAATATCGGTCGACTACAAATCCTAGAGTTGGAAACTGGCAAGATCCTTTTGGAGATTAGCATACTTTAGCCAAATTTTATAAAATGCGACTTGTATCACCGTAACTAATGACCCTATTTTTTCCATCAGGAGTTTTGGAGAGGGCATCACCAAGAGGCCTTAATGTAAGTGTAAGATATCTCGTAAAAGCAAGACCAATTCTCAAATCAACCTCGATACGTGCAGCTACTGCGTTGACCTGCCGATCATCAAGATTGATAGGGTTCCTAGCAGCTTGTATGACATGCCTGATATCCTTAGTTGATATCAACTCTATTTGAAGCATAATACATTACTCTCTTTCAATGTTGCTAAACCGAGCCCGAGCAACTTGAATCTTAGGATTTTTTTTCAGAGCTTCTGTCCGGACTTCTCCGCCGATATGTTCACCTTCTCTATCACAATCAGTCCAAATAAACAAGGCTCTCGCGTGCCGCGCATTCTGAGTTATATTGGAGGCAATTGATTGTTTTGACTACGCAAATTCAGCATATACCATCAAGTGATGTACAATTTATGAATCTTTACTTGGTCAACAATGACTTGAACAGGAGCATGAAACAAGCTTTCTGGCGGTGGATACTCCCAGCTTTTGTAAGCATCAGGGAACCTTGCTTCAGTCAAGTGACCAGACACTGATGTCATGACGACCTCGCAAGTTCCCCATTGCCCCCCGAAATCAAATGTAAAAGAATAGTTTTTAATGTACTGATTGGCTGTATTTAACTATGTAACTTAGATAAACACTAAATATATCAATTGTTTTAAGCTGACTTACGGTTGTAAAACGACCACCTGCAAGGTGACCAGCAACAGCTTTGGCGATAGAGTTCTTTTCTGCAACACATAAAATTTTCCCAGGCATTAGATTTGGACTTGACTTAGCTAAGAGTTTGCGAATTGTTCGCTGCATTTGGTGTAATATATTATATCACCATAGACGCCGCAAAATGTGCTGTAGGTTGGCTTAAATCTAGCTTCTCATATCGGCCTTGCCCATCTCTAAACATGGTTTATTTACTTACCACATCATTGCAACAATGCTCTTCTTTTGAAGCAACTGTGTTACCGTTCATTTCACAGTTAAATGATCTTCCCGATCATATTCTCAAATCTTGGAACAACCCGGCAGCACTCAAGGACATCTATCTCGTCACAAATCCATTAATCACCGCCTTAGCGTTATCGATCTTTCTAGCGCCACTCTTTCTCGGCATCTCTGAATTTAACAGGAATTTCTCCCAAGTTGACAGGTGCTGGAGTTTACTCCCATCTATATACAATGCACACTTTGCGATATACGCACATGTCTCAGGCCTTCAAACGTGGAGTCTTGACGCTCTACTAGTTTTTAGCGTTTGCTGGAGTGTGCGAAACAAATCTCCCGTTTAAGAAAAATACTAATGATGCAATAGGTACGACTAACTTACAACTACTACAGGAAAGGTGGATACAGTTTAGGATCCGAGGATTACCGTTGGTATTAGCTATGGAAGCGAGTCAAATGAAGCATCACTAACTATATATCAGGCAAGTTTTAAGAGAAAAACTTAACCCGATCTTATTTTTTGTTCTGAATATTCTCTTCATTTCCCTTGGACAAAGTGTTCTGCTATTTTTAATCACTACTCCTACTTATGTTATACTCTTAACATCCCAGTTGACCGATTCATCGCTCACGACGGACATCTTCTTTGTGACTATTCTATTAGGGTTTATCTTGATTGAACTCATTGCAGATCAGCAGCAGTGGGGTAAGTTTGAATTGTGTCCGATCTTCAGTATATTGAGTGATACAGATTTTCAAGAAGCGAAGAGGCGATACCTTGAGACTGCTAAACTTCCTCGAAATTTTAAGCAAGAAGATCTTGACCGGGGATTTCTTGTGAATGGATTATGGTCCCTAAGTCGACATCCAAATTTTGTCGCAGAGCAAGCGATTTGGATCGTTCTATATATCTGGGGATGTTGGAAATCTCATGTGCTATATAATTGGAGCATAGTTGGAATGCTCTCATATCTAGCCTTATTCCAGGGCTCTACTTGGTTCACGGAATCAATCAGTGCTGAAAAGTATCCAGAATATGCAAATTATCAGAAAAAAGTTGGAAAATTTCTCCCCATACTCTGATGAACTGATATTAGAAATATCATAATCAGAGGGATAATACTTGGGTCAATATACCATGAAAGAAATATAGCCATTGGACGAAACACAATCCGTACGGCTTCATCCATCAAACATTAATTCTACCGTGGTCATTTCTTCATGGGGATTATTTTCTAAAGGCAATACTTCATCTTGTTAGATTTAAATAAATTTGAAGTGGAAGTTGGAAGTAGCATAGTTCTTGTGGAGGTACGTCTCTTTGACTGACCAGATTATTATTTTTAATATTATTTTGGCGCCTTAATGGCTAATGCATGTGTCTAAAAACTGTTATATTTACAAGGAGATCCCTAAGTAAAACCCCATAAATAAATCTTTGGTTTTTCTGGTTTTCTTGTGGGAAGTTCTATTGCACTGCTCTATCCAGTGCGATTTCAATCAGGTTGTGTCGCTTACCTTTTTCATAATCTACACCGATTCTCCTCTTCTCTCCTTGACAGCTGACTCTATTGCCCAAGTTAGTCGGAACTTCTCTAACCAACTCCGATTTAAGATCCACCGCGTTATTCTTTATCTTTCGGACCGTTCATCGCTTCAAAGGATGGATCATTAGCTTTTCTCCATACTTCTGCTCTTCCTTTAAACCCTAGAGGGTAGGTCACCATCCCATATATAATGTTTCATGATGGGCGTTCTTATCTGCAGCTAAGATTTTCTATTCTAGAAACTCTTCTCCTGTACAAATAGGAATGGAGCCGGATATGCTCTCTCCTGGTTTGTATTTCCACATTATTTTGGGCTCTACCAAGCTTATGGTAAGTTTAATAAAGTTTAATAGAGCATCCCTAAAAGACTCATTTTCTTTTGTTCAGCGCCAGACTTCAGGGTCAGCTGATACTCTTTGCCTAAGGGATAATTAGTTGTATTGACGTAGCCATGAGTCTTTCCATTCCCTAAATGCGGTGATTTTTCCCAGGTCTCAGTCTCTTGGCGAAATGTTCTCCGCTGCAGATCTTGGTATACTCTTCTACATCCCTTTCCGCATTCCCCTTTCTGGAATAGAGATCTACGATTGACGCCTTCTCGGGTTCCTTACCCATTTTCTAGAGTCCATTGGACAAGTGAGTCATATGTCGAGCAAAAACTATTCTATGCAGTGAGAATGAAGCGACTTAGTGTAAGGGGATTAGTCAAACTTTCATGGTACTTTTATTTGATCAAATCAGTTCCGAGTCGCTTCCCTTCCCCATATCGGCGACCTGAGCGTTATGACCCGCGAGATATCTTGTTCTATTACTCTGATTTCAATTTTTCCAGATAATGTTTGAGTGTAAGTCTGAAAATACTTTTCCCTTCATCACATTCAAGGTAAGCGTGAGTCTTTAAGACACCTCAAGACGGCGAGTATACATGTTAATTTAAAGTGTAAATAATCCATGATATAAGGCCTGTTTACTAAGCTTGCTTCCTATATCAAAGGAAATTATGCTCTACCTTACTCAACTCAACGTCACAAAAAATCTTAATAAATCCCAGGTATTATCCTGTAGCGAACAATCTTTTGATATCGTTCCCAATCTTCCCCATATTTGCGTCTACATTTCTCTTCGTCTCTCATTTCGCGATGGATTAATAGAATAGCAAAGTACACCAAATAAAAGTACGTGAAAACCATTCCGTAACCTTTCGCCGCACCTTGTACAACTTGCGTGCTTCTTAGTGCAGTGTGATGTGAGCTCTCCGTTGAAAGATTACCCGTCTCAGGAGCGTCAGATCTTTGATGCACAAGAAAGCCTGCGATACCAGTTGGGAGGCAATATGCCCACGCCATGATCCAGTCTCCAAAATAGTTGATATGACGAGCCATTCCCCACCATCCCGAAATTAATAGCTTCGATCCGGTCTTTGTCTCAAGAAATTTTAGATGTGCTATTCGTGGGTCTCTTGGATTAGTTCTGAAACGATTCTTCTCATTATTAGCACTACGAAAGATATAATATCCAATTCCGAGTACGCCTAAGATACCTGTTGTTCCTATCGGTCCAAGACTCAAAGGATACATGGAAAGATATCGTGCCTGGATAGAATAGATAAAAGGAAGCCAGACAAGATCACCAAATGCAAGCATAAAGCCGAAACCGTCAGTTGTAATATCCATAGTAGTGAGAATCGCTGATTCCATCCAATATGCATCTAGAACATAGAGTACCTGGAATATAGTCACAAGGACAATACTATCAGTGATATAACCGAAAGCCTTGTACTGATGCGCAACAAAGCTGAAATCAAGGAGCATCCATCCCAACATACCCGGACGGAGCTCGCACCACTCTTTTATATCAATTTCACCAAGGAGAGGAAGAGTGATTCGTGGATTAAGTTCACGACCAATAAACCAATCGTAAATTATATTTCCTGAGCATCCTCCTAAAGCCAACTCACGATGTTCCGGATTTTTAGGTTTGACGCTAAAGCTACGTATGTAGACAAAAATGGCGAGGGAATATGAAATTAAAACATTAGCACTAAGTATCTGTAGATAGTTGTCGTAGATGAAAGTCCAGAGAGGCAAATCGGCACCTTGATAAGCTGTGCCGGCAGCGCAAAGGATAAGAATAAACATAGTCGAAGACCAGGTATTGAACTTATAAATCAGTCTTCCTCCAGACTCGAGCTGCGTTCCTTCGACAACTTCACCTGGCAAGATTCTAAATAGAATTGCACTTAGCAAGTAGTATCCCAGTACCTTGATAGATACGTCCCAATTGGCTAAGCCCCATACGCCATTTGAGGGCCATCCCACCTCTTGTTTAAGAAGATCAATGGTCAGCGTTGAGGGAGTCAGAAGTGAAGGAGCGGGACATCCAGATATATCATTGCAAAGGAAAGCAGAAAGGTATACGATAATCGGCAATCCAAATGATAGAACAAAAGCACCAACTCTGCTAATGTTTAGTGAAGATTTTTTTCAAGTTGAAAATAACACGTACGGTCCACCAAACTCGTAGTCATGAGGCTCACTAAGCTTCAAATCAGGATGCATTGATGACATTTTCAACGGGTCGAGCACATTTGTATCAGCGTTGGGTTGTGCTATATTTAATTAGCCCTATGTAACAGCGATAGGTTTATTTGTTTACTTTATTAAATTACGCGAATAACTGAGGGGCAACGCAAATCCAAGTTTGGATTTGAGATCAAATCTTGATAAGTTATGCCTTGCAATACTTTGCATTAACTAGTTAAAAATACAAGCAACTGATACAAAATTATGTTAATTTTTTTGAAATTTAGAATGCTTGGAGGCCGAATTCGATGTCAGTGGAAATGGCTAAAGGCTAAGACATGGCCGATCGTTCGCGCCGCGCGAGTTGCTAAAGAAATTTAGGATCTATACACAAAAAGAGCAAAAGCTCCTTCCGACGCCATCATACAAATTGGTCCAAAGCTAGCACTTCCTTCTCTCCCTCTTTATATAAGTGGTATTATTTCTCAATCTCTGCTAGAAGCAAGAGCTGAGCCCGCAGGAGACCCTCACCTTTCAATCGGTTTCCTGCTCTATATCCATAGATAAGGAATTTATCGAAAGTCATAGCCTCTAACCTCTCCTACAGAATTAAAATTTCATAGGTTATTCTCTCCATTATCAGAATGTCTATTAAATTAACTGTAACTACAACAGCAGCCTTAGCGCCGCTTTTTTTGCGCTTCTAATCGCAGCCTCTGCACTGGCTACGGCAACGCACTCGTTATATCTGTTCTGATCCGTAATTCTGGACCGTTGTAAGTTGTTCTTTGGTCACTCGACCGGCCCTCGTGGCTCGAGACAGATAGTTTGGGCTATCCAATGGGGAGGACCTCGACAGTTGTCAGGGATTGGACCATGCTGATCTGGTAGCTAGCGTACGACGCGTAACGTCATGTTGTATTTGTTTTCTTTCTATAAGCGAGATTCGGCTCCAGCCTAAACACCTCTCGCCTTCGTAGACGGTCTTTCTTACCTCGTACTACAACTTATATATAGATGACCAATGCAACGATTTGCTAGTCGTAACACTTTGTAGTACCGCCCTGATTATCAGATTGGAATTCTCAATCTAACAAACTCACGAAAATTCACGATCAATAAAAGAAGAAAATTACAATTTTCAAGTTTTCAGCCGTTGCTGTAATAAAACTCCCGTTGTACTAAATTCACGAATAAAAGAGAGATAAATAATCAAAGATGACTCCAGGTAAAATGGCCAACATTGAAATCGAAGATTCGTTCCAATTTACAGAACACAAACATGATGCTGCCAATGCATTATCTTCAAGTAGGCCTTTTCATGACAAAAAACTAAAAAGCCTTCCCATTGATCTACCACCCCCAATTGAAACAATTATCGGTGTT
>JAATOF010002770.1:0-11297 GCA_013170925.1 Podosphaera leucotricha | reverse complement strand
CCACATGGGCAACTTGGGGCGTCTACTCCAGGGACTTTTCTTCGGTGAAGATAAGAATTGAACCCAATATGTTCGCTTCTTATCTGTGTGGCTATGCTGCTTTGGGCCCTTGTCAGGTGTCGAAAAAAAAAAAAAACTGATATTATATTAGAATATAAGATGACAAAAATTATTCAGCGTAGGCTCGAAAATATAGCACCATAACAGAAATTTGAATTACGACTCATAAATAATATGCTTTCATTATCAGCCGCATCATTACCTTCAATTCACAATAGGGTAGCTTCGGCTTTACTACTATCGTCACGTTCATGAGCAAGAGAAGCTAGTAGGCTAAATCCGTACTCTTCTTCCATGGCTTTATGGCTCGGAGCATGTGTCATCAACTGATCCGAAATAATTCACGTGATATTTTTTTTTTCGGATTTCATTCTCAGCTAGACCAAAAAAAAAAAAATTTATATAATGTCTATAACGAGAATAATATCTAAGGATGATATTAAAATAGAGAAAGCCGTCCACTGCTTTGAAGGTTCTATCCCATCTTACCAAAAGATCCTCCAACTAATGAAACCGAAAAGATGCTTGCCAAAGCTCCTTCGAATAGTCAGGCTAGTATCTTCTCGTCTGGTTAATTGTGTGTCAAACTATGACGATGATCAAGTGACTAATCTGCCTAATCATTCAGATCCAGTTCAAATCTTTCTTGATAGATTGGCAGGAAACATGACTTCAAAAAGCATCATCACCTTTTCCAGATCTCGAGATGCCATAAAATTTTCGCTGCCAGTAAAGGTTTGAAGAAGCTTGGTCAAGATCAGGAATTGGTTGGCTGCCAGTTTATCAAGCTTTAAAAACCTTTTGGCCTTCTTCCTTCCAAGCTATCAAATGGGTCGACAAGCAGCTGTAATATACTTCAAATAGACCAAAACAGACCAATATTCCTAACGAGAGAGCCATCCCTAAGAAAATCAGTAAGAAGTTTTTCTGCAAGACATTCGGGGCTGAATGTAAAGGTTCACTGAATTTGGAGGTACTCAAAGAGACAATAATTACAAAATCGAAATATCTTTTCTTAATGAACCTATCTACCAAGGCGAAGTGCGCCTATCGGAACGCCGTCGACGTGAATCTCGTATTCTTGCTTCTGTCGGCACCTATTCGCACCCTGCCGATCTCCTTCGATATGTACCATACGACGCCCTCCACAGACATTTCCTCGGGATTTTTCTGTCTGTACGTACGTTACCGATCATCCTCGAGATCCCGAGCCTACATGTACCTGTACATATATCTCAGTCGTGGTGGTCCTAGCGACCATGCTCATTCTGGGCATAGCCCGTCATACTGAAAACCCCAAAGAATTTGACGTTAGCACTCAAACACTGAATATCCACTCTCTATGAGGAACTCTGCAATACTCGTCGAAAATGAAACATTCGTCATGATATGATATTAAATTTTGGTTAAGACTGGTTTCATATTAAGCATTTGATACGGATCAACACTCACCTAGATCATCGTGGATCACTGACTTCGATCAAGACGACGACGATGACAATGATTAGTTATTAAATTTAAGCAATGCTAACCAAAATATCTTAAAAATTCATAAACAAATTGATTTGATATCACAATTATTGTTCATATTTCAAAATCAATACAAAGTATTTAGAATCAATTTACATGCTGCCTGTTTCTCTTAAATAAAAATTGGTAATTATAAGTGTTGGATATCGCACAACTGGGAATGTACATGGGTTTTTGTAAAAGATTTTGTGGGACGAACTTTTCATTTGCCAGGTGCAAGTCAGTTAGTGTTCTGCACTAGAAGCGAAACGAAGCGGCAGCAGAAACAGCATCAGTTCTTGACATCTACTCGCTATTTACTAAACTTTTAACATCAAACAATTATCATGGTATTTTCACAAACACTCAGTCTCATCCATGTTGCAGATGTTTTTAGTTGCGACGGTGGCCTTTTCTGGTGCTCTTAAATTGTCCTAGATACGCTCTCTCGCCCACTTTTCCAAAAATCTCTGGATCTTAATAGATAACCTGGAGGTTTTTCGTAACGGTAATTTTGCTGCGTACCATTTTCGGCTCATTCACGAGAATGAACATGTCTGCAACTGCAACCAGCTTCAGGGGCCTGATAATTTCGTCGAATGCACTATGTTTACTCGGAGACTTCCCCCAGTTCTGGACTCCTTCAGTAATTCAAATAAATTCTCTTTAGGCTCTTAGGAGGAGGCCCTTTGTATTGTCAAATGGTTTGATTAAACTGAATTCTTTTTAACGATCTGCCTCAGAAACCCAGGCTGAGTAATTTAACCAGAACCTCTGCACACTCACATATCTCATGTGACTGTCAGTCTTTAGAGAATAGTAGACTGGGAGGCTGGCTCTTGAAAGAAAGGTATTATGTTTCCTTATATTTGTATGTAGCGCAAATTTCACACTAGCCGCTGCTTTAAATTTATAGAAATGGCCTGGCGCTCCTTTTCAAGAAGCAGCAAGGGCGAATACACCAGGGCAGTTAGCACTATCGTCTAAGTCTAGTATTTTAGTAGGCATTAGACGTCTGATTTCCCTATTCCTCCCTCCTTTCTCCAGCCTTAAGAAGTCACGCTTTTCTCACCTAAAGCCCTCGGAAGTTTAAAGAAAGATGTTGTTTGTTGATTGCTTTCTTATCGGAGCATCAGGCCCAACTGACTCCCGAGCTTCTTTTCGGCGGCTAACTTTGAGGCTTGCGACCCCCTTAATGTCTTATCTCTTTGATGATACCAATTAGAGAAAATGTGAATGTGATCAGGTTTTTTTCTATCATTGCTCGTCCCATTACAACAATTCTAGCATAGCGCGATTGAATTCGATTTCCCCAACTAAATTGGCCATTTGAATTGAAACGAAGACCTATCCCGGAGATTTAACGTGAAGTTTTTATCTCGGACTTAGATTGGGTAGGATAGGCCTGTTTAGCCACATCTACGGTGGCATAGATTTGACCAGGAGACCCGAGTCTAGAAAGATAGAGTCATCTTTAATGGCCTACTCTCTCGTTTTCATGAGAAGCACTGCTAGTATTTAAATATAGCTATAGCTGGCTGTCTTGGTACTGAGAGGTTATTTTGACTCAGGCCCTCAAAGTGATTTCTTGATTTCAAAAGGACTCGTGGATGACTAAGTTAGGGATGAGTAAGCTGTCTGCGGTCGTCTGGAAAATGAAAAGTTTCGCGATGAAAGACCGAGAATGGCTGATTCAAGGCGAAGAATACAGATCAACCACAGTACTTAAGTTATGGAATAACTTAAGAGTTGGTTATGTTATGGAAGCGGGGAATTCACGGTCATTACAGATAAGTTTGATCATTTTATTGACGAAAGAATACCGGTATACTTGTGTTGTCTTGTAGGTAGCGAAAAAGTTGGTCATAATTGGTTATGGTCCGTGAACAGGAAAGCCCCAATGATTCTAGAGCTTGTGCCGATCAGCATATGTCATACCCCACAACTCAAAGTCCTCTAGCAATCAAGTTCAAATTTATCATCTTGATTTCATCGTGTCAGAAATATTTTCTTACCTAACGAGATACACAAGACATGACTCTCTATTTTCTCATATATTGTCGCCTGCTTTAACTTTTTAGGGTACTGTACTAACTGAGATTCTTTCAAAATTGATAATAGTTACATGCATCACAAAAATGTAAAATGACTACCACTTCTCAACGCCAGAAAGACTCCATCTTATGTTCTGATGAATTATCAGAACATGAGAATCAGGTTGAAGATCGCAGGATCGAGCAAGATAGAAAGAATATGTCTCCGAGAGTTGAGAAAACGTCCTCAGGAGTTGTCATTAGTATGCAGAACAGATTGGTCGACAAGTATGTCCCCAGCTTATCCATCTTCACGTCAAACAATTAACCAATACATAGAATACTGCGAATGACCAGCCTCATGGACGAAGACCAATCACCTCGACCTAATCAGTCCACGGAGTATGAATCTCCTACCTTTTCTATCCCTACAATGTCAAACAATTTCAGACGTTTTAATGCGCGTATTGGTGTCGTTTTTGTGATACAAAAATGGCTTATCAAGCTTCTATCATGGAAGACTCCCACGCATACACTATCGTTCCTGGCAATTTATACTTTCATATGCCTAGATCCATATTTAATCACAGCCCTGCCTTCTTTGCTTCTATTGGCATTTCTCGTACCCTCATACATAGCACATCATCCAGATATGGAAATCTTGGGACATAACTTTGTAGATTCAAGTCCTGAGAGCCCTGCGCCTTCCATCGAGTCACCAAAGGAAAAACCCAAAGATTTCTTTCGCAACATGCGTGATCTTCAAAATAGTATGGATGACTTTTCAAGAGCTCATGACCAAATAAAAAGTTTTGCTACCCCTTTGATTGAATTCTCAGATGAACCTGTATCATCAACTCTATTTCTCTTCTCTTTCCTTACTACGCTCTTAATGTGCGTCATATCTCGCCTTTTTCCTTGGCGCTTGATATTTACTCTACTCGGCTGGACAGTAACTTGCTCTAGCCATCCTATCGTCCATCAAAAGATAATTGGCTTACGAAAAAAGTATATCGCACCACGTGAGGCACAAGCAAAGGTGTTGCTTAAGACTTGGATTTCTCAAGATTACATCCATGATTTAGCTGAGACCCATGAAGTTGAGATTTTTGAGATCCAACATCTCTCCATCAATGGCAAGTGGGAACCATGGCTATATAGCCCCATACCTTTTCATCCTTCATTAGATACCCAGATAAATCCTCAGGCTCGTATAGGTACGTGCTTTATTGAAGATGTGCAGCCACCACCTGGATGGGAATGGAATGACAAAAAATGGACTTTGGACCTATGGAGTCAAGACTGGGTTGAAGATCGTGTGGCTTCTGGTGTTGAAGTTGAAACCGAGGGTGAGAGATGGGTTTATGATATCTTTGAATGGCGCAGCATGAGTGTTATTGGAGGGTTAGATACAGAAAACTCGAATGAAAGTCGAAGTCTTTCAGCGGACAGGATCAATGCTAATGACAAAATTATTGAAAGAAAGAGGAAAGGTGATTGGAGACGAAGACGTTGGATACGTATGGTGAAGCGCGACACTTCTTCCTCTGGGCCTGAGTCTAGCGTTCCACAACAGTAAAGTATGTAGAGATCTCAATATTTCTATTCATACCACTGTTTAAACTTGTCTTTTTCAGCGATGCAATTTTTAAATTTCTTCTTCCAATGAAACAAATTTGACATCTTAACAGTTGGATCTCGTGCGAAGCACACAGCTTGTCTTCATGATTTGGACATAGGGCTGATACTTAGGAACACACGCGCCAGCAACTAACTTTTCAAATTTAGAAATGGTCTTCTGTTTAGCAAGAGAATCTTGGCCTTAGAAACTAGGGAATGATAGAGGTTATAGGCAGGCATTAAAAATAGACTAAGCCTATGTAAACTCGGCTACACATTTCCTGGCCAGCATAAGCATTATTTAAACCTGTGAACAATCAAGATAATCAGCATAACCCTTTGAAAATGGATACGCGAATCATAGCTACGTAATCTGTTATCAGCGATGTCTAATTTGGTATTTCCAAAAGTATACGAAAGGCTGCTAAGACCTATGAAGCCCCTCGATCAATCCCACTAGCGCGAATCGAAGGTCGCAGTTCCCATGCGATAGTTCATCAACATCAGCAGCAATTAGCTTCGGAGCAAGCGGGCTCTCTAGTGGATTGGATACCTAATGAGAAATCAAATTCTCAGACGCCTTCTCATCCCTGGGAGAAAGAAATCTTTCGCATGAATGGCGACTATGAGCTGTTTGGTCAACATTGGGTGTCCGACCTCAACACACATATCTCACGGGGGTTTGTTCATCGCAGGTCGAAAGATGGAGAGCTCTCAACCAACAGTAGCTAGCTTAAAAACGTGGCAGGCCTTGTTGAAATGCGTGCTTTGAACGCTCTGGCTCGTGTGGGACCAACACGGCACTACGGGCGGCAAGAACAGTACATCTGGACAGAGAAGATGAAGGTACCCGACACATGGTTCGACGTGCTTTGAAAGGGCAAGGTCGAGGGGGAGTCGAAAGAGGGAAGAAACTAAAGCTGTCGATGACGCCGCGGGAGAGCTCGATTCCAGTGCGCTGTAAGAGCAAGGAAATTAGACTCTTGACGAAATTAGACTCTTGACAAATGGGAACGGGTTATTTGGTCAGATGAAAGTAAGAAAAAGAGATTTAGGAGCGATCGAATCTGATATGCCTGATTTAAAGACCTAAAGAGCCGTCGCGCTCAAGATATGCTTAAACTTCAGTGCGCGGTAGCGTGAAGATTTGGGGTCGTGTGTCTTAGCTTGGTGCTGGTGGAAGGACGCGTGTGGTCAGTAAAATGAAATCGGAGTAGTTGATGCGGCATTCGGAGGACTTGTTTGGTATAGTATAAGCTATTTTCCATCGCTAGAAACGACGATATTTTTCAGCGAGATATTGATCCCAATCTACTTCTACTAGCGCCACAACGAATTAGACGGCTTCCACGGGTACAAACAAATATTATGAAGTAGCCATCTCAATCGCCTATTTTGTAGTACTCAATTGAGCACTTCAGGTTTCTGGTCAATCGCCGACTTGGACAGTACCTGAAACCACCCAGTAACATGCGGGAATTGGAGCAAAGAGTGGATGTGGTGTAGCGTAGTCGGTCGCTTTGAAAATTAGTGTCAATCATTAATTGAAAGAATGACTGTAAGCAGAACAGAAATCCATTTATCCGAACCAAACCTGTAGATAATCCAGCACCTTTTCCCTAGTAGAAACTAATCGATAATTAAGCTCTTTACCCAGCGTATACGCAGTGTGAAAAGAACCTTTTATCGGCTCTACTAACAATTGCACCAAGATTTCTGGCTGTTAAGAAGGTATAAAGGGATCACATTAAATGCAAAGACCCGTCAAAAAGTATATAGTCGAGCTAATGCCATCATAAATCTTATTATCGCCAAAATTACCTCTATATAATTCATCTTGTATTAAGATTGATGAGGACAAAGAAAGAAGACTAAGGCCCAGTTCCTCGGCGCTGCCATCTCAAGGGATTTCGTTGACTATTATCCAGTTAGTTCATCGTAAAAGGTTCACGTAAGAGTGTACCAACACATGGCAAGATTCCTATTGTTTAAAGTGTTTGAGCATCGATGGGCGGAATTGAAGGAGAGGTTAGGGAAGTATCTAGGCGATTCCAAGGGAGCCGATGAACTGTGGAAACAGACTCAGAAAGAATGGTCATATATATAATAAATAAATCTACATGTACCTGCATCTTCTTGTAGAACTTGGATAGAGTCAATACCCAGCCAGATAAATTATGGTAATGGCTGCAAAGTAAGTGCTTAAGTTTTTATTCTAGTGAAATTGGAAACTTCAATTTTTATACAGAATATTAATAAATACTAAATTATATCTGACCATATTTTCAAGTGACATATAGTCGTTTATGGTGAGGAAAGAATGATCAATAAGAAGCATTCTAACTAAGACATTTTATTGAGAATTTCTCAATTCGTGAAGCCATATACCTTACCACTTTTTGGGTTATGGATACACATGTTTTTGGCCATTATAGGTCGCCATACCATTACATCATATCAAAGTGCAGACATCTAGCTCTATGATTCCTGTCATGAGTCTTTTCTATTTTTTCTGAGCTGCATAATCATCACCGTCAATAATTTCCCATGTTATTAATATGCACAATAAGCGTTTCCCACTATCCAAAAAATAATCATTCAGTAAACCCCCCTATCGCTAAACAAATATTTGCTTCATTTATCTGCCGGTTTAGATTCATCCACTGGTTTAGGTTCGTCTGCTATTTTAGATTCCTCTGCTGGCTTAGACTCTTCTGCTGGCTTAGACTCCTCTGCTGGTTTAGATTCGTCGGTCGATTTGGGTTCGCCAACTGGCTTGGTTTCATCTGCTGGTTTGGACTCACGATTTCGTCCCTTTTTTCTCTCACTATTAAATCCCTCATATTAATAACGATCGAATACTATTTAAATGACTTCAACTTACACGCTTAGCTGTCTTGATAGTTTCTGGATTTGTTGATCATTATCGGCCAGCTCTTTCACTCGATCTAATGCCAAGGCTCTGCTTTCCTCAGTTGACCGCTTGACTTCTTCCTGACTCGGGGGTAATCTTTCGTTCTTCAAATCTATCTTTCGTGCTTCCTCAAAATTGTTAATAGCATTTTTAATGCCTTCAGCACCGAGTAAAAGCGTGCCCGCAGGAAGGCGACCTCCCGAAGCAGTCTTGAGTTCGCTGACACTCTCAGCCTCCTCACGAAGAAGCTGGAAAACACGCGAAAGGCGCCCTATGGCTAGAACTTTGTTCTTTATTGCTCGTCGTTTATATTCTATTGACTCTGGATCAATAGGTGAAGTAATAGAGGGAGAAAGGGGACCAGGAGAGGTTGGACCAGGCGTCATATCTTCTTTAAGTTCCTCTTCGGAACAAGTACTTAATATAGCAATGAGCATATCAGTTATCTTTTCACCCACAAAAGGTAGGGACCAAGTAAATATGTCCATAAAATTAGGCAACCAATAGGGATGAGGTGTACAATTAAACTGCCGAATGTTCATCACATTATTTTCGTACTTGAGAACGGCAGCCTTGTTGTTGTATACATCAAGATAATTAGGAGCAGAAAAGATGGTCATAACACTGGGAAATCCAGTTGTTCTTGTTTTCCTGTACATACGGTAGCCAGCATCCTGGGCTTCGTGTGCTCGAATAACAGAAAGAAGGTTATTCTTTTCTAAGAAGTTGCAGGTTGCTGGATAAGAGAAAAAGTATGAGCAACCTCGAACGTGGTTATGTATAAAATACTCTGATGTTTTCTCTTGGCCAAACTCTTCGAGCGGATCTGCCCATAAAATATCACACATTAATCCGTGAGTGGGTGGTTCACGGAAGCGATCAACCTGTAATGTGTCAGAGACAGTAGGTTTTTAACTCGCATGACGCAACTATATACCTGTTTCAAATCATCCAGGGTGTGAAGCTCAGGACTTAACCCGCCATGAATGCACAAGAACTGCTTATTCATGACAGCTGCTAGAGGGAGAGCGCAAAATGAATCCATACACGCTTCATAAACCTTTTCCGAATATTTGTGCTTACATTCGAGTTTGAAAGTGAAGTAGTCTGTTAAGTGTCTACACTCATGATTGCCGCGTAGAAGCCATAAAGTGTTAGGATAACATATTTTCAGCGACCACAAGTAAAGCACACACTCGATACTGAAATATCCTCTATCAACATAGTCACCTAGGAACAAATATCTAGTCTCGGCCGGGTCACCACCGACTTCAAACAACTTCATAAGGTCGAAATATTGGCCATGAACATCTCCACATACAGTGATAGGCGCATCCATCTCCAAAAGATTTGGTTCCTGCTTTAGAACTTTGGTTCCTTCATCGATAATGTAAAGTGCCTGCTCTTCGGTGAGGCGACCTTCCCGGCAAAAATGTTGCTTCAAAAATGCCAAGTTAGGCTTTGTTGGATCTTCTTCCGAGAAAAATTGTTTATCAGTCGGTGGGAGCATCGCCGGCGCCTGCACGTCTACTAGCACATTAGTGATATGCTCCGATAGCAGAAGAATGCGGGGTAACTCTGAGAACGCACCTTTACAGACTCTTTCTAACGTGCTTACCTGAGTACCATCGTCCATTGTGTGTAATGTGAAGTCAATTTCTGGTACAGGCTTTTTTTTATTCATGGCACGCAAGGCATTATTTACCTGACTTCTGTCTGCCCCCGGAAGCGAGGGGATTTGTTGTTTCGCGTCGTCCATTGTTCGATGAGCTTTTAGATATCAACTTGATTCCTGTGATGTCTCTGTGGAGTATATTTCAGTGTCGTGAAATCTAGAATATAAAGTTGTCTATGATTACTTTAGAGAAGCATGTTCTAATATTTGTAACTGATGCCGAACTTGTAATTGAACAACTAGCCGCAACTACCGCTTTGTCAGCATCGGGACTCATAAAGATCGTCAAAACTTCTCAAGGATCATGAGGAAAGGATAAATATATCCGGCAGTAGAATCGGGCATGGTGGCTGTCTCGTAGGGCTGACTGACTGTCAATAATTCGACAGGTTATATAAGGTCAATCTACCTTTCTATATCGCCCATTCAAAATTTAGTATTTCACCCTTAAATCAGAATTTATTCTAGACCTTTACCAACAAATTAGAATTCCTTGATACCGCTATTCGATTGACTGTTCCAAGATAAAATTATTTCGCACTCACCGGACAGATGGCTGATGATCAAGAACGTGCAAAATGTTAAAGCATTTAATGTCTTAATTCAATGGTACAAGAGGCGCCGCCATATATATTGAGCCCTGACTAAAAAATTTGTTAATAAATAAATTCAAAAATCATCATGGCGGCTTCATCCTCGTCTCAACACACATTGAATAATATCATTAGACTATTTGCGTTATTTCATGCTCACATAAATAGCATGATTTATTAGCAGCTTTGGGTATCTTCTCTCTCATGTTCGCGCTGTAAAAATAGCTGTCTGAATCCTGTAGAGTGGAAATTTATATCGGTAAAAATTAAATAAACCTCAACAATATTACAATACGAACCTCAGACATAGATATGTAGCCGGCCCTGAAGTCTAGAATGGAGCCAACTTTTACATACAAGAAAAAAATACCAGCAGATAAAGGATGAGTCTCAGATAGACCCATTAAATCGACGATATTAAATGCTCCAGTCTACTTTTGGGAGGGAAGTATCTTAATATTTGAACAAACACTGAGTCCAAGCCCTTGCTCGTCCATATTCCAGATATCAGCGGTCAGGATATTATTTTAGCTTACAACCTCTTTAAACAGCTTATAAAAGCCAACCAAGCCCGCTCAATTTGTCCCACTAATTCTTAAGCTCTTAGTGGATCAGCCGATAATAGATGTAATTTCCGGATTTACACTCATAAACTCTTGTATCCAATGTTTCTCAAGTGGGTTAGTATCATGATTCGCTCTAAGGATTTAAGAGGCCACTTCTCTGGCTCTCGCATACGATGGAGGAAATCCTTATGCATTTGACTTTTAAAATCTAATCAGAAAAGAATTTCTCTTGATCAGGAGACAAATTTTAAACTCCTTGTTGAAATATTCGGTGCGAAGTATGACCTGCTCTCCGACCACGTAGTGTGCTTTTTTTTTTTTTTTTTT
>JAATOF010002763.1:0-10782 GCA_013170925.1 Podosphaera leucotricha | reverse complement strand
TATGATTCAATGAGCAGGATCGGAATTTTAGATCATAGCGTTTCATGTCTCAATCTGTCGTGCGTTGACAGGCATTGATTGTTTCGAAAAGGTTTTGCTTTGATCGTGCGGCTGTGGATCGATATCGAAAAAATTTATACCCAAATTATAGCGCTAAAATAAGCGAAATACTAATCTAATCACATGGTTACGCTAATCTCAAAAGAGTTAGTCAGCGTCTCGTGGGATAACTTCAAATGAGACCGCCTTCGGCGGAAGATTGTAGGTGTCTGGAGTGAACGCCTTCGGCAGCCCACCTACGGTAGCAAAATTGGTGCCTCCGGCTTCGCCTTCGGCACTCGACCTGCGGTCTCGGAGCTCGGGCTTCGCCCTCGCAAGATTGTTACTTCCGGCTCCGCCGTCGGGACTCGACCTTCAGCCTCGTCAAAATACTGGTCACGTTACTGCAAATTTTTTAAGCGAAAATCGCCACATTCCACATTTTAATATAATATATTATATCAAGCAGGTCTCGACAACATTACGATTCTTTTAAGGTTTTTAATTTGTCCCACTGACAGCAAGCCTAAAAGATTTAGATTAAATATTAAAAAGAAGTCTGAACTTACTTCATAAGATGGTCCATGAATGTTTGTAAAGAAACATCATCAGTAAAAATGGTCTGTGCAGTTTGTGCACCGACACCACCATAAGCCCCAGAAGTGTGTGTAGTTGAAGGATTTAGCTTAGAAAGAAGAAAACGTGCCTGGGATCCACCCGCATCACAAACAATAAACCGTGGAAGAGGGAACCGATCTGTTATGAGATCCTAGACGATTTTAGTAAAAATTCTCCTCATTATATCAATTTCTTACCCTTGCGTCCTCTTTGGGTTGTTCAAGTAAAGCGGCAAAGTTTTCATAGCCTTCTTGATCTTGATAGCCAGCTTTTCGCCACTCGGCGACTGTTTCACCGTGGAAAATCAAAATATGAAAGAAAGTATCTAGTAACAGTATATGTGTGGGTTGAATTGACGTTGAATCAAGAAGGACAGGCTGACTACCATCTTGGTCAAATGTGTAGGAATCTAATGTAGGTTGAATCATGATAAGAGAGTTGCTGACATCTTCATGGTTAAGAACATGACGATAGAAGGCAGTCTCATCTGGAGAATTGTTGAAAACTTGCAAGAATTGACTCCTCCTCAAATGAAACATGAATTGAGGATAAAGAGTGAAATTCTTTTCCAAACGAAAGGAACTTGGATCATCTTTTCGATAATCAGCAAAGCGAGAACATAGGCGAATCAGCATTCTGTCAACCCATCGAAGAACATCAGGACCATCATCCACATCTGCTTTAAAAACAGCAATTCTTGACATGAGTACTGCAGCTGCTTCTTGATCAAAGGATTGAGCAATAGCAGGATCGCCAGCAGGTCCGCTGAGATTTCGCGACACAGTAGTAACTCGGAGATGAAACTGGCCAGATGAATGTTGATAATATGTCAAAAATTGAATCATACCCTTTTGGGGAGCCTGTTGATGCTGCGCAGTACCACCCTGACTTGCAATTTCAAAATATATTCCGTAGCTTGAATTAGGATCGACCCCACACATTTTCCAAGAGCATGTATTACCTATTCCACACTCTGTCTCGCCTACAGATGTCGACTTCTTATTCATTGAAATAGCATGGCCGATTAGTCCTGTCACTTTAAGTTCTTTTGTGGTGAGTACTTCTAAGGAAGCATTAAATCCCATCAATAGGTTATCATCAGCATCTTTTTCAAACACCCTTACAAAGGATTGCTTGAACATAGATGCCGTAAAACTATCTGTGAGGACAATATGCCCACCAGTTGAGTTGGAGAGACCCTTCATTTCCAATAGCCCTACTTGATCTAAGCAGCCAGCAAAGATATCGATTATGTGACCATTGTGAGCAGTTCGCTTAGCAAGATTGTCGTAGAACTAAGATTCGATGAGTTTTTATCCGACACTTAGCTTTGAACTTACCTTAAGAGCTTTCTTGTAGTACTTAATATGGTCACGATCGATATCGTGATGCGATCGAATAGGTTCCCTCAACTCTGGTCCAACAACTAAGCCAGGACCTTCAGTTGCTGGACCACCTGCAAAAAGCATGATACGACCACCTGCATTTTGAAATGATGATTCCAATAATCCTACTGCAACGCTAAGTGCTACCCCTGTGCATCGAAGATTTCGCCTGTCGCTTGCTACTGGCCAGGGGTCTCTCTGCAACTGTTCTAGGATCTTTGTGAGTTGAAATTCGCACTGTTGAACAGGTAATAAAAAACGTGATGCTGGGCCCATAGGAAGTACAGGACGTGCCGATTGTTGTTGCACACCAGGTCGTAATCCTATAGAGGTCAGGCCGAGCATTTCCTGAACCTGTTTCGCGGTGTAATCCTTGCTCCCACGGAAAACATAAGACTTCGGGCATTCTGTATATCCTATTTCATGTACTTGAGCCTAATTAAATATCAACAAATTGTAAAAGGATCTCAGTAAGACCAATGTTTACCATTGTACCAAACGTTACAAGCCCTACAAGAGCGTATTCGGGTAGTAAACTCAAACTCATAACCAAGGATTCCTTTAATGCTGATAAACTATCTTCTTCTTGGCACGTATCAACAACATATAAGAAAATAGGTGGACTCGGAGCCGGTCTCGAAAGTTTGTATTCTATGGTAGTGTTTGAAGGGTGAAGCTCCGGCGGAATTGCATTTGCCGTGATATCTTTATAGTGTGGAGGGAGTGGATTTCGAGATAGGCAGAAGGGACAAATCCATAATCGAGCGCGAACATCCACTTGACTAGAGACAGGTATCAACGAAACTTCAATCCGGTAATTTTGTTCCGTCTTACCAGTAGGGATTAAGCACTGATCTACATGGTTGTTTGCAGACAACAGGCTCAAAATGAAGTATAGGAGTCTCAGGCTTCTCTTTAAGAGGGGTGTAGAGTGCACCGATAGGAACAACGAGCCGTGAGGCTTCCTGTATTGATTCAGATGTAATTCAAAAGCCTACTCAAGGGGGATGTTCAATACCATACGAGAGCTAGGGAATACATTCCAGCTGAGGCGTAACCCATCTTGATCTTCGATATCTGACCATTGCTCTTTCAGAGTTTCAATATCCATGTCGAATAACTCGCTCGTGTAAGGTAGTAGAGGGAGGTATCGTAAAAGTGGAAATTCAGGAGCGATCGAGGAAGTTACAGAGCGGAACAAATTAACAAACTAATTAAAAACGAGATTTCATTGACGCCGTGTGAGTGGGTTGATACCGCGCTCTACTGAAGATTGACATGTTCGCTATGAACAGACAGATATCAAGATTCCAGAAATTTGAACGCCCGAGGCACTAAGGCAGCCAACCCTAAATCTCTAATATATATGAAGTGTGAAACATTTGTCTATCTGTTTTTGCATGAGCAGGGATTTATCACTTTGAAATACCAATAGGCATATACCGTTCACCTCAATAGACGTTGGCTCTACTATCAATTAATTAACCTTCGAGCTTGGTAAGAAACTTTCAAGCATCAGTTAAACGATTTAAATAGGGATCCCTTTAAATATTGAATATAACGTATTCCACATCAGTACGGACCACCCTTCACTACAGACCTCTATCCATAAATGGTAGTGATCTCTGAAGATCTCAGAAATTGAAAATTTAGAAATTTACAATAATTAATCCAGCACACACAAATTATCCTTGTCAGGATAGAAAGGTAATATTTGCACCAATCATAATTTTATAAGAGTCTGCGCTAGTAAACACTCCTTCAGTGCAGACCACCCTATGCACCTATCATAACTTTTATTTCCGCTCAGCCGGCATGTTCTCTACCTACAGGAGAGGAACTAAATTATTACCTTTCTATCCTGACAAGGATAATTTGTGTGTGCTGGATTAATTATTGTAAATTTCTAAATTTTCAATTTCTGAGATCTTCAGAGATCACTACCATTTATGGATAGAGGTCTGTACTGAAGGGTGGTCCGTACTGATGTGGAATACGTTACAAATAGTATTTCCTTTTTCAGCCACAGGTCGCCGGATAAAAGCTGTGTGAAGTGTTCACATACGTATACAATAATGAAGAGTATAAGCTCGGCTATCTAGCTCTCGAACACATGGGGTTCTGGGACACTTTAATTTTTGCTAGGGCATGACTGTAATATAACACAACACAATTATTTACATTAGAGAATTAATCAAAATTACTTGTAGAGCATTAAAAGGCGAAGAATTTTTTTGAGTGCCTATTTATCACTGTGTTCGTACTTACAGGCTTCTTCAGTCGCCAAATCTCCAGTTCTACCCACGATACTTTCTATGTTTATAAAGCGTTTATTAGGGTCTATCTGGGTACGTTTCCTTGGCCTCACGATTTTAAATTTATAAGACAAGTGTTTTAGCATACCAATTTCGACTTGGAGTGCTGCTTCTTTTGCGTTGTTGATAGAAAGCGTTTTAGCTTGTTTTTGGAACGATTTTCGAACCTTTCGCGAGAGATTTTCTATCTTCTAAATCTCTCGCCAAGCTTTATAAATATCCTGGGATTTCTTTGTAGTTATTAGATACATCGCTGTTAATAATCGGGGTTCCTGCTCTAATGAAGGAGTCACGGGATTTTCGGAAACCTACGAGGAGTTGAGGACCTTGCTGGGGTTGAAGGGGCAGAGTCCAGCAGCTCGCCAGCCATTCTGCATAATCTATGATAAGAAGCCTTCTTTCTAAGCATTGTGTTAGAATGTAATAAAGCGTGATGCTTTGATGGATGCTGCGTCATCAAAAGCTAAAAGCTCTGAAATCTGGCCCCAGTATCTTAACTTGATAGCCGATAAACCTGACAAATTTAGGGGCTATAAAACGTGTAATTTATGATAATATAGAGCCTGAAGTTCGATCTTATTTTCCTTGTATATTCACATGAATTCTGCGCTGACATGGCTGGTGTGGCTGTCGAGAATCAAAATTAGGGGACGTTGTGGATTGTTAGCGATTTTAGCAGTTATATGCGCCGTACCCGTCCCCATCCAATTCTATTTGATGTCTATTTTTTCTCCTCCAAGGTCAGATGAAGCTAGTGAGAAATCCATGAAGGAAGCAAAATCGTTTGTAATGATTTTCCATTAAAAATAGTGACGCATCACAATTTGCGACCGGCAGCAGAAACAGCCTCAATTGCTGACACCCATCCGCGATTCACCGAATTTTTGGGATCAGCCTTCTTCTTAGATGATCAAGCAAAGACCATGTTGAAGATGTTTTCCGTTGCGATGTTCAGGCTCTCTCTATTGCTCTCAATTTTTCTAGGAACGCTTGCAGCAGCGTAGGTGCACATTCTCCCAATATCGAATATAACACGTAGATTCCTTTGGATGAAGTGGAGAATCCAAATGCTACAGCGAGCTTTTCCATCAAAATTCGCTTATAATATTCGAGTGGCCATTTCTCGAACACGAGCGTGCAAGAGAGGATACGGTTGAGTGTCCACCTCAATGATCCACTTAATCGCTGTTGATTTTGATGACTAGTTAAGCTATCTGATACATGGTGTAGATGGATATTAAAAGTGGAGGATGGGATTGCGTAAGCCTTCGCTGCTGCTCCTTGACCTTTAAATTTACCAGATACCAAATCAGTAATAGCTTTTTCAATAGCTTGATCTCTATCGCTCATATATATTGAAGAATGGGTTTGATATTGTTGAGATTTAGTCAATGGGTGTAACTTTTGAAATTGTCTCAGAATCCCATGTGTGTGAACTATATAGCCGAGCTTACTACGTACATGAATTTGTTCGAAAACACATGGAGATAGATGGATGTTAGGATTGCGTCCCTGTACAAGACAAAACTTCAATGCCAATTTCACTTGGAATTCTCTTCGGGTTAATTACATGTAAAACATAAGAGCTTATCATTCACTACGGTCACAAAGATGGATATTTGGGCGCTTAAAACATGGGTTAAGACTTCTATCTCACCTAAACAGCCAATGCATACGGCGATGTATACGGCGGCTAATACCGATAGCCCCCTGCCCATTTAAATTTAGATTCTGCTGACATAATTTCTCTTGGCGAAAATTGATTAAAACTGACCAATCAACTAATTATGACCTTAAGTGTGGATCATTACGATTACTATGTACAATATTTACTAGATCTCTAGTGAATGTTTAGCTTCACACCGCTTATGTAAACATTTGAGATGAAGTATTCGAGATTTAATTTCAGGCGCTTAATTAAACCAAGCAATTGAACAGTTACAAATATATTAAAATATTTAAAAAAATTAAAATAAAAATTTCCTGGCAATTGATACCCAAGTCAAAGTTCTAATCTATTCAGAAATTATATTTTTCAGTTTTTGAAGATATCTTTTATGGTCAGCAGCTAAGATAAATTGATCAAATCCGTGCAGACAGCAGTAGTGTTCCATGAATCTGTATGTGAAGCTTCATTCCTTAAAAGATCATATTGTTGCCGTAGTTTTCTTATGCCACTATGGGAAATGTGTCGAGTGCAGTGACTATAATTGGGATTCGTGGGTCCTAGTGGAGTCGTGCTTGTCTTGAATCTGACATCAAGATCTATCTCATTTAATTGGAAGGAAATAGCAAGAAAACAGGCATTTATAACAGACTGCAGATCTTTCGAGGATCCAGCAATCCAGTCCTTTAATCGACGATGGCCTCCTTCGAAGCGAGAGGTTGTCATAGTACCGCAGTGAAAAATTTGATCAGCCCATGCGGCAACAACAAATTCTCTTTGTCGCCCAAGCAATTGCCCTATTATATGAGACAACGCATTATGTTTTATGTTCAGGGGTTTGGTTCGTAGTATCTTCTTAGATGTTAGTATATGTCAGAACTTAGGATTTAGTAAAGATTTATCATTATATTCTCAGATATCTTCTTGGGGACAATCTATATATATTATAGAGGCTATCTATTTTCAGCTCTTAACCTATCCCAGGCGAATGTCACATTATAACATCTCTTTCTCTTACGTCAAGACTCCGGGGTATCTCATATGTAGTTTGCCGCATTACTGAGACATTACAAGTTGGTAATATCTCATTTCTAACAGTATATATCAGAGTGGGAAAATTGAGGAAGTATCATCGTTGAAGCGAATTTCATTTTTGAGCTCCTGAACTGTATCGTCGTACTCTTCTAGGTTTTTGAATCAATAACGTAGTGAATAGCTCGGTTGAATTCTTCTCATCGCTCTTCCGTCCCGAACGCAGTTTTGAATTTCGCATACATGTTTTTGATTGTATGCCATCGATAAAGACTTCTTTTCGAGTGTACCCGGACGGAAAATTTCGATCAATAACATTTGTTAGTGCTATTTCACACTCTGTTACAATGGACGACGGCCATAACGTGGTACCGTCGCGGGTATATAGGACTTCAACAAGCTAATCCGACGCTTGATCGTAGTTCGATTGGACCTCATGATCCAAAAAGCATAGAGAATGGTAAAAGAATTACCATGATAATCAATCCCCATAAAGTGGAGAGGCGGCATATCATATTTATTCGTGTTATGAGTGCAATTTCGCGATGGACGGCTCGACAGACGGCAAAGAAAATCATTGATATTCGACGCGAGGTATCTAGTTGATACTGGAAGAACATCTGCTCACTTGTCTGACCTTGCTCCAAATTAGTGATTAGGGCTTGAGACGTTGGTTGGCCCTGTTTCCTTTCTCGAACAGCTTTAGCCCTAACATTGTCTATATCCATATGAGTAGCAGATATGGTAAGGTCCTCCATTCGAAGAATTAAACCGATCTGTTTCGGCTAGTCTCCAGTTGAGGGCAACTCCCTCACATGGTTCTTTCTCTCTAAGTCTAGCCGACGATACTCAGTGAACGAGGAGCTGTGACTTGCTTCATGATTGTGTATGGATAGTTGAGGATATCTATGATTGATAGCCCACTGGCTATCAACACCCTCTCTTTCCTTCTAAGAAACCATACATCATGATCAATCAATTATTTCAAGTTTACTTAAGTAATTAGAAATAGACATTACCAGTTTCTTGAGTTTTTGCAGTGTGGCAAGAAGTAAGTATCATTCTTCGCGTATCTCGAGTTTGAAGTCCCTGCAAACTTACTAATTTATATTACCCGGGATTACCGACAATTACACGTAATAAACCTTGCTAAAGACGCGCTTTTATCCCTGAAGCGAGAAACCTTATGCAAAATAACGTTTTACAATCAATATCCTACAATGAGAGTAGACATTGAATGCCTTTTGCCTGTCCTACCTCATGTAGAAAATAGAAAGTACTAAGCCACCAAACCTTTTTCTAGGTGTTTTGGTGCTAGACTATCACAGTTACAGAGCACTCGCACCGTATTAAATATCACCATCAAGTGAGAGTTTAGTTTGCAGGCTGCAATCCAAGACAAGATACCATCACTTCCAACCAGTCCAACCCGATTGGCCCTAATTCTAAGAAACTCCAGAAAATTATTTTTCGAGCTGTGATTGGCGTGCAAAAGCCCCAAGTTAATTTAAGTGGGCATATATAGAGCTGAACGTTTTGGTGTATAAGTTATTTTACATGAGTATTAAGTCAACATACACCAAATTAATCGGAAAGTTACAGTATGATTATAAGTGACTCGTATTGAGGCTTATAATTCATTCAATTATATACTATTCCATTATGAGAACAAAAAGCACAACCAGTAATAAGCTTGATTCGTCTGTTAGATTCTGATTTACCAAGGCCTTGTAGATTTTCAAAAATTTCTAGATATTGAGTTGGTCTTTCGATAGAATATAGATAACTTAGTCATTTTCGGAGAGAGAAAAATTCAGACAGATCTCACTGATTGTGGCTTCAAATGAAGTACCCTGTAGCATTTTAAGCATATTTTGGCTTTAAGTATTCGATGAACAAGTTGCGAGGAAGTATTCCACAGTTGTTCTTTTTTTGTCGTTATATTCCTCGATTGAAGAAGACCTTTCGTTCTTCTCCATCTGACCTTCGAAAACCTTCTTCGAGAAGTGATACGTCTATTATCTGTTTTTGGGGAAAAGCAGCAAGTGCAAGCGGCAATGCAAATATGCTCGTAGTAAGAATAAGGCCTAAATTTATCGGAGTAGTGAGTTTAGGATGTCTCCTTAGCCAATCTTTCTTCTGAAGTCGAACCAAGATCAAGGGCGGGATAATCATAATGGGAGAGCTATTTAAGATCCGGCTAAGAGCAGTTTCTGAGACTGCTAGTAAGCCAGCTTTTTTACTCTTACCAAGAGATGCCTCCGAGATTTGGTTTTCTTCTGTAGGTAGTTTGTGCGATTGGGGAGTCACAGGATAGACATCAATTCCTTGTCTAATCTCTTCACTTCTCATAAGGAATACATTCAATGCACCAGCGCTTGCGACAGCAACAAACGGAACTAATCTTGACAGCACTGTTTTCGTAGATGGGCTAACTTGTTTTAAATGTGGAACGAGGGCATTTAATCCGAGTGCCACGGAACAAGAGGCACCAACGGCAAGAAAATATGACTTGACGATCTTGGAGTTGGAAAGCGTAGTGGATTTATTGGCGTTGGCATTATTGATAGCAACGTTGAGGGACTGGTTAGTGATTTGCCAGAGAAGTGTACCTGTTGTCTGAATAGTCTTAGAAATATGTCAGGAGGAGAATTTAAAGGCACAACTTACTCCTAAACCCGGCGTGAGCATTCCAGCCGTTACTACCAAATTTGAGATTACATAACAAGACATCCGAAATGGAAGGAACACGGGTAAGCCGGTATCTAGCAGAGTAAGAAAGTTTGTCTGCAAACTGGTTCAAATACACACCAGGATGTAGAGTTGAGTCAACAATCTTCTTTGCCTTCCAGAGTTCTTCGTTCATAAGCTTAATATGGCCCTGCTTATATTGACAGATAAGGCTTTTTGCATCTTCTAGACCGGACTTTGAAACAAAAAGTGTCCTACACGAGATGAGTGAGTATGTTGAAAGTCTTCTTTTGAAGTTTTATACATCTCATTACGAAAGGCCCTACCTGGGATCGGAAATCGCAGCAGAATGCATCACGCGTCCCCAGTATGTAGTAAGATCATAACGGGACTCGGGGAGATCCCGATTGCCAGCGATCGAGGCCGACATATTCTTTGTGAGACTTCCCACGAAGAATGTTTGCTCGATATTCTTACAAATCCTAGTTTCGGGTATTTTGTCTATTAAGATACCCGCCTCCTACAACTGCAAGCCAGTGTGTAATGCGACAGCTATATATTGTGGTACTGAGGTGCTAGCGCGGAGTTGTCACAGTGGGGCTAGACTTCCCTTCAGGAATGTGCCCCTACTAGTGAGTTGACTAAGCAAGAAACAGAAGAATTTTGTGTGGGCTTTAGTAATATAGGCTTGTACTGAATAATCCGAATCGTTCAAAATAATTATTTATAATGCCTCAGGCAATATTTATGAAATATAGCTACTTTTCCTCCAGGGTAGGTTTTGTCTAGTGGAGAAAACTCTCGCTTCAGGGGTCTGTCCCTACTAGCCCCAGATAATCCCTACTAGCTTTAATAATAATAACTGGAGCTCAAAGTGTTTGCCTGAACTACCCGGCCTTTCAATTGATTGACGACCATTAATCTCGTAGCCATAATCCGACAACATCGCTAATACCATCAATCTGAGCACCCAATAAATTCCTATTGCTATCCTGCTATTCTACAAAATTTAAAGGTGATTTAGCCATTCTTTATT
>JAATOF010002762.1:0-12232 GCA_013170925.1 Podosphaera leucotricha | reverse complement strand
GGAGTATCATTTAATTCGTCATCTATTGAGAGATTTTCTACTTGACCAAGCAAAGCTTTCTCGAAGAATGATTGGGAAGTAGCCTTGGTCGGCCAATTAGCTTTGAATGTAGGAATTATGGGTTTAGGAAGAGAGAGTGGCTTCCCAATCTCTGATAATGTAATTTGATCCACAGTAAGACCAGAAGCTTCAAGAATAGATTCGCATTCTTCATCTAGGCCATTGGTTTTTGCCGTTATATATGCCAAGGGATCTTTAAATTGTTAGCTTTTTGAACAACTTTAGAGGATGGGTGGAACTTACACATATCGATTGCCTTAAACATTTGAATTCGATCATCTACATCTCCGAGGTACAATGCATTCTGAAAACGAGCAGTAAAATCACCACGATGCTCAGCTATCCTTGCCATCCTGGTCAATTTAGCCACATCACCGGTTGCAAGATATAGGAATGAAAGCTTGTCAAATTGCCTTAACTTTTGATATGTCATTTCGACAATTTGGTGATTTCCATGAGCGATAGCCTCGGTGGTTAATCTTGTCCAAAGTTTAGGTCTGTCCAATTTCTTGGCCATTTCTACAGCAACATCCAAATTTCCACACTCAATTGCGAGCTCAAATCGTGTAAGGGGATCCTGTACGAATTGTAGGGCGATCTCGGGGTATCCTTTTTTTTGTAGGTATGAAATTATACTCTGACCAACAAGAGATGAAGTTTTGATCATTTGAAGCATCTCCTCATAGTTTCGCTTTACCAAAGCGAGCTTGAAACGATATTCAGTTGGATCGATGTTTAAAATCTTTGGCTTCGCACTCCGATCGAGACAATAAACAGTTCTTCCTTTTACTCGTACAAGGTACACAGTTTGGTCAAGAGTTTGTACAATACCATTATCACCGTTGAGCAAAGTATACTTTACATGGTTCAAAGTTGAGTAGAGAAGAACACCAGATTCATCCCAAACTGCGCTTTTAATTCGGATAGTTTCATGAAGAGTGCTAACTTGCTCTAACTTCTTTGTTACAATTGTAACATTGTGTTTGCTGAGGAATGCTGCATAGAGTCCATCGTTGGACCAAATAACATATTTCACACCGGCAACGGCAAGCTCAGCTGTAGCATGCTTTTGTTGAATGTCATATAAGTAGACCGTTGTGGGCGTAATTAATAGCAAATTTCCAGTTCCGCCAAAATAGATGTCTGAAGTTCCCACCGGTGGCTTAATCGTTTTGGTGGTAGAATTGCTGAGGTCTTTAATATCAATTTGCTGGCCGGCAGCGTTGAAGACAGCAAACCGGTTGCGAGCAACAAATACTGCTGCATTTCCTTGGCCACACTTAGTATCAACTGGATCCACGGAGCCAGAGCCGTCTCGGGGCAAGTTGATTAGTTCGTAAGAGCCATGGTCAGCTGGAGAGGTGACTAATATCGCTTTCTCAGCGGGGTTATAAGAAAGTGTTCTAGGAGGAACCCATAAATTTCCAAGCTTTTTGAGAGTCAACAGCGTAGGACTTTCGAGATTTTTTTGGAAGTCGTAGGATCGAACATGTTTGTCTTTCGTAATAAAAAATACATTGTTCTGATACAAGGCAGAAGCAGGTCTTTCTCTCTCAAGCTTAAAGACCATTACACCATTGTCATGACCTGCAGCGAATAAGTTGATCTCTGGGTGAGCAGCAATAACCCAAAACCTATCATTTTCTCTTTTGAAAGACTGAACTGAGGTTCGTTTGTTAAGGTCCCAAACTCTGATAGTTTTATCTTCGCCAACTGACAGTATGAGGTCTTGATGGGGATGGAATAGACAGCCGGAAGCGTTTTGAAAGTGGCCTCGACACGTATCAACCTCCCAAGCTTTTGTCTCACTCATTCTCCAGAGCTTGATCAGGCGATCATCACCAGCAGATACAATCAAGGGTAAAGTTGGATGGAATGCTACCCAGTTTACTCCTCGATCGTGGCCTTCTAAGACGAATTTGACAATTGCATCAGTGTTCCCGAACATATCTGCCTGGTTTTGATTATTTCTGGATAACTGATCTTCAAAGTTCATAGAAGTAGGGGCGGAGTGTTTCTTGCGTAGGCCTGAAATATCCCACACTCGAACTGACTGATCTAAAGACGCAGAAACAACTAGATCATCTTTTGGATGGAACTGGGCACACATAGTATAATGATTATGGCCAGTCATGGTACAGACTTTATTTTGTTATCAATATGTTGATTGTGTCAGCGAAAGGATAGCACTTACTTAAGGACCTGTTCTGCCAATTCCATATCCTAATGGTTTGATCATCAGAGCTAGAAATAATCCATGGAAGCTCATGATGAAAAAACACCGTCCGCACGTAGTCCAGATGGCCGTTTAAAGTGAAAAGACATCTTCGAGTCTGATATGACCAAACTTTTATTTTGTAATCATCCCCTCCAGACACGAATAAGGGTTGCGTCTTGTGAAAATCAATGCCCCTGACTGGACCATCGTGTTCCTCGAATCGATCAATCAAAGTTCCCATGCGATAATCCCAAAGCTGGATTGTTGAAGAGTGTAAAGAAACAAGAATCCATGGCCTAACAGATATTAGCCGATGTTGCGCCCAGAAGAATCAAGGGTAAACCTTTTGGGGTGAAAAGCAATTCCTTTTGCTCTTGATGACTTGGATTCGAACTGAGTAGATTTAAATCTTAGATAACAGTTAAAGAGTAAAATTGACCAGGCATACCTTTGTAAGCATATTCGGAGAGGATGTAGAGGCCATCTTAAGCGTCTAAGGAAATCTATACCTCGCGCATGTAGAGAATCGGAAGTTGGAAAAGCTTCACAAAGGCCTTTCAGTCACTCTGGTCCCAATCAGATTAGAGTGTATTGCACAAAGACACGCCGAAAGAAAATTAGATACTGAAGGGAATTTGGGCTAATGCGGCGACGTTGCGCTTCTTCATGTTTTTGAGTAGCCTCAGGCAATGTCACGACCGAGCTCCCATGAGCAGTTATCGAAGTTATACCAAACGTGTCGATCCAATGTTCACCCCACGTTTTTCAAATATATTCTTGAAAGACTAACTAAACTCATACTTTTGATTTGATTTATCGTGTAACTTCTATGCAATTTAGCCTCTCTATGATAAGTTTCCTCGGTATCTTTTCGTAGGACATACATAAATATGAACTGGAATATTCTGCCATGGGGCTTAACCGGGTCTCTTTTAATCACCACTTTAATCACACTCGCCCACTCCAGCCCATCGATTAACGTGGAATTGACAACAGCTTTCCCATCAGCTCCTTTTCTCATAGAATTATTGTAGGCGCAATTTTTTTATGTTTTCTACACAAATCTAACCAAGAATAGAGAGACTGCTGCGGCTGAAAATGCTAGTTCATATTTTCCTCTGCTTGACCGAATTGCAGATGGTTATTTTTCTACCACCTCTACTGATAAAGAGTTATATGAGCGCTTTTTACAAGTTCTTATAGATGACGGTCATTTATCAGGTCCCGAAGAACTGTCTTTGTACAAACTTGCGTTGTCTATGCGCTCATCGGCCCCTCGAATTGAATCACACTATCAGTACTATGAATCAGCTGTCGAACCTTCTCTAAAATCTGGATTTGATGCATCATGCTTTACTTGGGCTTTACTTGATGGCAAACAGTACTGCTCTCCCTCGTTAGAGAAGGCCCTGAGAAAAGTTGACTCAAGTTTGTGAGTATCTCTAGCAAGAATTCAAGTAGATCTAATTGACTGGCTCAGTAATATACAGGAACTTCAGTCTGATAGAGTTTTGGGGAATCGTTCAGCACAAATTTCGATTCTATACGCCGACCTTACTTCCCCTTTATTTGCGGAATTCCACAAAAAGCTTGCTCAGGTTGCTAGGGAAGGCAAATTATCATATCGTTTGAGGTATCGAAGATCTTTGTCTAAAAAACTTAACACTCTTGCCATTCCTGGATGGGGTGTTGAACTGGCCTTGAAGAAGACAGACTACATCGTTATCGACGATCGTGACCATAATGAGCCTGTTGTTTCCGTACCAAACTCTGAAGCTGAGATCTTGCTTGATGAGGATGAAATGGATGATTTACAGCCGCTATCTACATCCGAAATCTCAACTTTAGCTATCAAAACCTCTAGCTTCATTTTACAGAGCGAATCTCCACTGGATACTCTCGTGAAGCTCACACAGGACTTTCCTAAATACTCAAGCGCTCTCGTATCCCACAACTTCACAGATGAGTTTATTGAAGAACACAGTTACAACCGGGCTCAGCTCATCTCCGACGGTAGTAATGTCATGTGGATGAATGGCCTCCAATTATTAGATAGACAGGTCGAGATTTTAGATCTTGTTGATATGATTCGTAAAGAACGTAAGCTTATTAATAGCGTTCGTGACCTTGGTCTATCTGCGCCTGAAGTAATTCGACTTTTGTCACACCCAGAAATAGCTAACGCAAAGATTGTATCAGACGAAGTACAAAGGTTTGACTGGAGAGATGAAAGCGAGGGAGGTAATGTCATCATTTGGATGAATAACATTGAGAAAGATCAGAGATATGCTCGTTGGCCCACTAGTCTGACTGCCGTACGTATGGCTCAATTCGGACTTTCTTTTTTACTTACACCCAGCAGATTTTGCAAAGATCTTATCCAGGACAACTTCCTTCAATTAAACGAGATATTTTCAACTTAGTCACGCCAATAAATCTAACTGATCCTGAAGATGTACTTCTTGTAATCAGAACGCTCCTAAACTTTGTAAAGCAGAGGCTGACAATTCGGATTGGTCTCGTTCCTACCACTGGAACAGCAAATGCTATAAATCAAGCCAAGGTAGTGTACTACCTACTCGATACTTATGGCCTTCAAGCTATGATTACATACCTCCAGAACTCGAGTGAATCTAAAACAATCCATGCACCTAGTAGCAAAAGTTTCCTACAGGCCATTCAAGGGCGAGAAATTCGGAATGGACAGTCCTCACTTTCATTCGAGGAAATTCTTCAGGTCGACAAATTCAATGACCGTATTAAAGCGTCTAAAAAATGGCTAAATAGATTGGCTGCTGATAGCTCAATACCACCGTTCTTTATTAATGGAGTAGTGGTTCAAAAAGATGATAACTGGATTCAAAAACTAAGCCAACAAGTTAATACAGATCTACAGTATCTTCAACAATCAATCGTCCAAAATAAGTTTGATATTCAGGACAGAGGTTTCTGGGTACCAAGTTTATATCTGGTAAATGCTTTGCAACGCAGGAATCCGTTAATTTTTCCGGAAGACCAAAATGACCTCAAAATTTTTGATCTAAGTGCACTTTACAAGAAGCATAATAACCTATTTAACACGTGGCCTCGAGTTCTCGCAGAATCTTTGTCAAAGAAATTAGATTGGATACATTTGATTCTCATTGCGGATCTTGAATCTGAGTCAGGAGAGAAATTGCTCGCCACCGCTACTACGCTTCGTAGTATTAGCCCTTCAGTAGAACTATTTGTTGTTCACAACCCCAGTTTAAAAGCTAGTTCTGGTATTAGTGAAAATCTATTTGATTTTGTTAAAAAGAGAAGCTTCAAACCTCTAGAAGGCATTAAAGACCTAGCAGGTTTATTCAAAGGAGATAAACTTTCAATACAAGAGAGCATTTCAGAAGAATCAAAGCAATACTGGACATCTTCTCAATCCTTTGTGCAGTCACTTTCGCTGTTGCCGGGCCAGAATGCTATCTTAATAAATGGGCGGCTAGTAGGACCCATTCCTGACTCCATCGAGTTTGATATTGAAGATATGCAGACTTTAATTTCATTTGAACGCAGAGAACGAATTATTCCAGTATATAATGCTTTAGCAGATTTAGGAATTGCAAATAAAATTTCCGACTTACTATCGGCTGCACAGATTTCTTCAATCGTTGCTCTCTCCACAATTTCTGAGGCAGCAGATGGAATTCACGAAAAATCCTCGGCTTTACGTATGAGTCAGTTTGAAATTTGGAGATCGTCACATACGGCAATCAATGTTGGTGACCCCGACACTTCTAGTATTCATTTTGTCGTAATTCTAAATCCAGCCAGCCATCAAGGACAGCGCTGGGTACCTATCTTGAAAGTTTTATCAGAACTTGTGGGAGTAAGCTTAAAAATTTACCTCAACCCCAATGATCGACTCACAGAGCTTCCTGTCAAGCGGTTTTATCGATATGTATTGGCTATAAAACCAACATTTAGCGCAGATGGTATGATCGACCCTCAGAATGCTATCTTTACTGGTATACCCAGGAAAGCACTCCTTACAGTTGGTCTGGACATTCCTCCAGCCTGGCTTGTAGCCCCTAAAGCATCGAAGTACGATCTCGATAATATTAAACTCAGCTCGATTAATAATGATGTCAGGGTTACTTATCAACTTGAGCATATATTAATTGAAGGCCATTCTCGCGAAGTTCCTAGGGGAGAGGCTCCTCGTGGAGCACAGCTCGTTATCGGCACAGAAAAAGACCCGCATATTAGTGATACAATTATAATGTCTAATCTAGGCTATTTCCAATTCAAAGCAAATCCTGGTTACTTCCACATAAAACTATTGAAAGGCAGGAGCTCAGAGATATTTCATATTGACAGCGTTGGTGCTAAAGGTTGGAACCCTGTGCCTGGGGACGAAAAAAACGATGTTGTCTTGATGAGTTTCAAGGGTATTACATTATACCCCCGCTTATCCCGAAAATCGGGAATGGAAAATCTTGATGTTTTAGAGGTGAAGGATAACTCAAAAATGGATTTGGTTTCTCAGGGTGTAAAACTTGCGCATGAGCTTTTAGGTTTAAATAAACGAATCGCCACGCACCAAAAACAAGCGCATATCAACATATTTTCAGTAGCTAGTGGTCATCTTTACGAGCGTATGTTGAAGATAATGATTGTTAGTGTAATGAAGCATACAAATCACAGCGTCAAGTTCTGGTTCATTGAGCAATTTTTATCGCCATCATTCAAGGATTCCATTCCTAACCTCGCATCACGTTACAACTTTGAATACGAAATGATAACATATAAATGGCCTTATTGGCTACGGGCCCAGACCGAGAAGCAACGTGTAATCTGGGGGTATAAAATACTCTTCCTTGATGTACTCTTTCCACTCTCTCTCGACAAAGTTATTTTTGTCGATGCCGATCAAATAGTTCGAACGGATTTATTCGATCTCGTTCAGATTGATTTAAAAGGCGCACCATATGGGTTCACACCTATGTGTGATAGTAGGACTGAAATGGAAGGCTTCCGCTTTTGGAAACAAGGATACTGGGCGAAATTTCTTCGTGGACTTCCGTACCACATCTCTGCTCTCTACGTTGTTGACCTTCGAAGGTTTCGCCAAATTGCTGCAGGTGACCGATTACGACAACAATATCATGCTCTTTCAGCAGATCCTGGCTCGCTCGCAAATCTAGACCAGGATCTACCGAATCATATGCAAAGTGTACTACCTATCTATAGCCTGCCTCAAGAATGGCTTTGGTGTGAGACCTGGTGTAGTGACGAGGCGCTTGAGAACGCCAAGACTATTGATTTATGCAATAATCCTCTTACTAAAGAACCCAAACTGGATAGAGCCAGAAGGCAAATACCCGAGTGGACAATTTATGATAGTGAAATCGCTGCATTGGAAGGAAAGTTGAACAAGGGCGAAGAAAAAAATACCAAGAGTAGAAATTTCGGAGAACCAACGTCAACTACAGAAAGCCGAAAAGATGAATTATAGAGATCTTAACAAATTACTTATATATTAATGATTCCTTTCATTCTTGCATCGAACACATCCGAATGTTTTGAAGATATTACTAGTGATGCCAACAAAAATATCATAAGATTTTGGAGACCTCAATTTGAATATTAATATCTATGGACACTAGAAAATCAAACGATATTAATCCAAACGCCGTAAATACATCAGCTAGTTCTACCTATGCCTTGTGCGTCACGGTAATGACGTAAATTCCGCCGACCTTTAGAAGTAATAATATTGAGCCATGAAATAGGAGATGATTGTCCTTCAAAAATAATGAAAGAGAGAATTAAGTTAATGACTTGCTATTGATAGTGCTAGCAAATATTTTGAAATTGATGATGAATCATGAATCCTTACCCAACTATGCCAAGGAGATTTTCGATACATATTTCTATCTATTAAAATGAGCTAGTTAATAATTTGAATCAACCAACCAACTTTTATGGCAAACTTATTTTTCAACTCTATTCAATAATTTAAATTTGTAGCTTTAAAGGATAACTCTTCGGGAAAAGGCCTGGCTATGCAAGGTAAGTCAACCCATGCTATAAACTACTAAGCTCAATAATATCTTGACAAGAGTAGACAAGCTAGGATCAGAAATGGGTCAAAATAATTTAACATTGAATTTTTCTAAAATACTATCTAATTTCGTTTGTCATTTTTTGGATGAGTTACAGACAGGATGAAAATATCCATATGAGTGACTTAAATGACAGTAAATTATCGCGGCCTCGGGATACTTGTTGTCAATTTATGGCTCCTTCAGAACTATTCAGGGAAATTTATAACAATTGCGGTTGGAAGTTGCGAAGAGAAAGAAGCTAAATGTTGAAAAAAGCACAATGCACAGGATGGTTGAAGTGCTTATTAGCATTTAAGAGCCGGACGGACCATTGAAAATTGAAGAAGAGCTATCTAGTTGGAGGAAACTCATTCGACTCAAATCAACATTGTTTATTTACTGGTAAAAATGGTCAAACAAAGCTTTAAGCTTGGCGGCGGATTTTAAGATGCTTAGATTTATGTCTTGATGTGGCATTATCAGGATGAAAAGAGCTGTTCAAAGAATAGATTCTGAACAAGTAGCGCAATGGACGCGTGTTAATCGTCAATGCTTTATTTTTCATGAAGTCAACTATCAGTCTGCTCCATTATTTGGGGAAGTGATAGTACGCCCTCACGACGACGTCTCGTCCTATGCTTTTCACGCTACTAGCGATTAACTGGCTATATCGGTTGTACCTACTAACGTCCTCACCTACATTCAGGCCCCCTCAAAAAGATCTCGCCACGTCAATAACCCTAGACTTTAACTAGTGTTTTTGTGTAACTATTTTGACTAACAAATCAATTTTCCATTTTCTCGGATTTTAAGGGCTGTCCGTTTCACTGATACAATTGACAAAGTCATTCACCTCAATTTCAGCTCTAGGAATCGATTCAACGTCAACGACCTAAAAATGAGAGCCTATTTGAATTCTATACTTAAAAGGATAGTAAAATATGTTGGTCATAGCTTGAATGGTCATTCCTCAATTATGCATCCCTGTGAGTCTGGAATTTTCCCGCAGGTGAAGATTTCTTCGATGAAAGCACTTTTGATATATAATGTTAGCGTTAACTTTATCCAATACAGCGAATCATTAAAACGCTTTTGTGGGCTACTGTTCATGTTTCTAATCATAATCAAAGATAGATGAAGCGGTGATTTAACAAAAATTTGTAGAAAAAAGGTGCGATAGCTTGAACTAGACAGTTATCAGGCCTTCATATAAGAGAGATTCAACCTAGCTAAGCGGAAGTAGGAATTAGTTCAGACTCGTTCTAACTTTATGCCAGCCAAAGTGAAGAAGATGGTAATTTAATGTGCAAGGTAAGACGTTGCATATCAGCCGAACCCTCTGGACTATGATGATATAGCAGTCTCTGGATTCCATTCCCAAACTCGCAATAACTTGTCGTAGAAACTAGAGCTTAGGACTGTCCAACTTCTAGTCACTGCTTGTTCCTGACATAAATTATCTGATTGGTTTTGAGGATCACTGCGAGCCTGTACATCTGAGGCATAGCACATACTTTGATGTGCTCTCATCTCAGCCAATATTTTAATACTCCAACTCTGATCAATATTTCGCTTTACTTTGAGAATTCGAGCTCCGGCATGCATACAGGATGCAAGCACCGTCCATTCAGAGGCCCCCTTTTCTATGTCAAGAATCTGGTATTGCATAATCTTAAGCCTCCACACTCCACCCCCAAGGTCAAGTTGGGCCAAAAGTTTTGGTCCTTTTCGGTTTTCCAACTGAGAATTTGGAGTTATGAAGACACGAATATGATCATCATAACTGCCGGTGAGTAGAATAGTGTTGGTATCTTCTATACGTAAAACAAGTATTGCCGTTACCCCGGCATTATGGCCCTTAAAGTTAATTTGGCTCGTGTCATCTAACACCTTGGTTAATTTCACATTTCCCTGGTTCTCCAAGGCATCCTGTTCAAACAATATACGGCTCAGTATTGAATCGTCACCGCCTGATAAAATGAAATGATTTGAAAAATAACTGGTCCAAGTATTATCACTGTGCTGGATGAGTGGAGCACCGTTATTCAGTATATTATACGATGTGAAATCTTTGGAAAGGCGTATTATAAAAACACCTCCATTTGATGCAGTTATGGAAATCATCGGCTTTTTATTTGAGTCGTCAGTCAAACTCTGGTAAGGATACCATGCGAGTGAAAGAATCAAAATATTTTTGGAGAGAACTTGATGAGTGGCTACATGTCTTATTGTGTAAAGTTCATGCTCCTTCGTAACTCGAAATATCGAAAGAGCTCCAGTACTTGAGACAACTGCGAAAAATTTTCTGTTTTGATAAAAGTGAAGATCGAGAATTGCTGCTGGATATAGAACACTCTCAATTAATTCTCTAATCATTAATTAGATTCAATTGTATAGCATAATAATACTTGTATGCAAAATTACACGGCTGCTCGAGCTATTTAACTTATCATGATTGTAAGTTGTTGACGATTGATGAAGAGAAAGAATGAGGATTTAGTAAGTAGACTTACAATTTATTTCCGTCTATCTTGAATAGCAGTAAGCTTCCATCGCGACTCTGGTGCTCTTGAGTACAACCATTGTCCTGAAGATTGTACGTGCCGACGATAAAATAATTAGATATTCTACCTGCTTCCTCAGGTACAAACTCAGTGCAACTTGGAGGCCGATCTAATAGTACTGATGATATGTTCGACACATTTGGACTCCAATCGGCGGGCGATTGATGATGCTTCATAGATCGTACGCTGTAAATCAGGCAAGTCTAGTGACACTTTGTGAAAATCTCCGTCACTGATTGGCGCTAATTGAGACTATTGTTACAAGTATTTTTTGAAATTCTTCTATTGCCAATACTTGAATTTTCGACTTGAAAGGTTCTTGCAAATAACGTTTGCCTTATGTTAATGTTGAGTTGTAACAGTACTAATTCTTTTTGAAGGATATACTTCTTGGTGTGCCTTATTAGAAATCAGTCGGCGCATATATTAGACTACGGCTTAGGATTGATAACATTGGATTCTTGAGATATGTTGGTAAGAAGTCTCTGAAATGCAGATTGGTCAGAAGTTGATAAAACAGAACAAAAGGAATTGCGCTATCTTTGAGCTCGTTCCTATTCATAGTCTCTCACGGGTATTTTTCTCTCGACTGTAGAATGATGTACATGTATGTTGTTGAATACACCGAGGGCGTTTTTTGGCATCATTGTAGCGATCTATTGAGTACCACCACATTATCCTCCTCTCTACCTCTGATCTTCTCGTGGTTTGACGTGAGCCGTGAACGGAAAATACATCTTAAGTCAGTTGGGAACTATCCACATGCTTCCTGTATAAATTATGATATTTAATATTTATAAAAACCAAGGTGTACCATAGGCCTGCTGGCCCAATGGCAAGGCGCATGACTACGAATCATGAGATTGCAGGTTCGATCCCTGCGTAGGTCACTAATAACACTGAAATCATAAATTTTAGCGCAAGTGAAGTGACAATCACGGTGCTTACTCACCGATGAAGTGGTCTGAAAATATTAGGTCACTCATATTATGATCGAGGAATACATTTTCTGTCCCAAACTATTCGCATCAAAACTCGACATCCAAATATTATAATGGGAGATACACTACATGATTAATTTTTTCAAAATTTTGCTCCTTCCCTTCAGGATCCCATCCCAATTCATCCACGCGGGTTTTGGTCGGCTTCGTCTCATTATCACCATCTCCAGCATCCTGTCTACGAAGGACTCCCACGACTATTCTAAAGAGGTAGAGCGAAGGGCTCTACTGATTACAACCATCCACCGAGCGGTGTCAACATCACTCATAATATGTCATTGGAGTAAGTGGTCAGGTGCTGGTTGG
>JAATOF010002751.1:0-13379 GCA_013170925.1 Podosphaera leucotricha | reverse complement strand
TGATCTTAACTTAATTTGATGATGCTTCCGTCTATGTTCATAATGCCCTCATCTTCTTTTACATCCTGAACTACATTTCTAATGGCCTAACCCCTTTGCTTATCCCTTCTCGCCTTTATTTCTATCACGACAGGCCACTCTAGATATCGTAGTTGTTGGCTATCATCAAGGCTCTGAGTTGGGACCTGGCAAATCTTAACAAAAAATAATGAATCAGCTTCTTGACTCTCAATCATTAGCAAGCAAACAATGATTAGAGGGACAGAAACAAGTGCTTCAGTGCTTGTGCTTAGCAGCATAGCTTGCGCGGTATTCAGAGAAAATCCCATCATGCGACAGAAAATTAGCATCTTCAGGGTAAGCCTTGCCATGTCAACTAACAATTGCCGCAACTGGTAAATTCAAAAAAGTCTGGCTTACAGCTACAGGATTTAAGCAACGAGCAGATAAAATGATTTGCCATAAATTCTCGAATTTCAAGTTGTCGAAGATATCTTTTTTATCATAAGGGCGCTGTGCATATTATCAGACCAGCAGATGGTCAACCGTTCCAAATATCTCCTAAATTTATGGAACAGCGGGAAATCCATACAATTAGACTCTAATATATGGTACTTTTTAATTTGATTTTTCTCAATGTCTGAGTACAACTAAGCGTCTTATGTTTTTGAAAATCGACGGCAGAGATTCCGTTCTTCGAAAATTCCTCCTCAAAGACGCTTTTGAACTGTGCTAAGCTTGTTGGCTTCTTTAGCCTCTTGATAACGAATTTTTGGAAATTATTTGATGGATTCTCAATAGGTTTTATGCCTAGCAACTATGCTTGAACGCATTCATACAGAATAAAGACCGGACGATTTTCACAATGCTGAATGTGGGAATTATCGAAAAATTTTCCTTGACTCAATTTTGAATAAATTCCCTTGGAGATCGAGTATGGGAGTTAAATTGTCAATTTCTTATTCTTCTCCTCAAAACAAGAATCTTCTGAGTATTTACTATGTCGGCCTAAATCATGAGATTATGTTTCCCAGCTTGATGCTCAACACACCAATCGATGCTTCCCCATATGCTCTTATTTGCTTTCTCTAGTCTATAAGGTTTGAGGATCCAACAAGCTCGATACTTATCTCAGCATACCAAGTGATTAATTGAAAGTCCTCATGCAAAAGGTGAGAATATTTGTTAGTGTTAGCGAGGGGATTCTGTTTGTGGGCAACATTCTGACGGGATTTCTTTACCGTACTAGAATGGCCTTTTTTATGCTAAGCCTGAATACTATAGACAGTGGATTTAGAGTAGTGAAGAATTCTAGGAGATCCTCCCACGAAAAACTGAATAAATGTAGCATATTTGGCAGAGTTACTTTGTCGTTCTAAATTCTGTGACATGTGGTTTCTTCAGTGGTTATTGTGAAGTTCGAGTGTCGCATACCATTTTCCAGTAACTGCTCAAGAGCCAGATGAATATTAACTATGTGTTGACCCATTTGTTGGAAATATTGTGGTAAACTTTGTGCCCTCGTTCTCCAAATTATAATGAGATGATGTATGAGACGTGTCACAACGTGCGCGCATACTTTCTATGGAGCCACTTGAGTTCATTACAAAAGTCTCTCGTTAATCAGAAAAGCTCTCCGTTCGTTCTCTCTCTAACTATAATAACTGCGTAGATAATGAATGTCATGGAGCTTACTTGTAGTAACACATGTGCATGTAAATGATGCAAGTAATCTGTGGCGAGAGCGTGGCTGAGAAGAAAATTGTATCAGCCGAAGTCCGCTAATGACGCCATGTAGCGTGATAACAGAAGAAGGCGCCTCTGATGACTTTTCAACCAAAAAGTTCACCAAAAACCGACGCACGAAAATATGGAAAGAGAGATGGAAATATCTTCATTTCGTGCCACATTAGCTCGTGTTATTAATGCAATTCTTCTTGTATCTAAGCCAAAACTTTTCTACATCCTTTACTGTCATCTCTTCTCTGCTCATCTTCTCAACACAGAATTCTTAACTCGTTTTAGAATTTTAGAACCATCACCACATAAATACATCATCAATTCATTAGTAGCATGAATCCTGATTCCTATTAGCTTTTCTATGTGCTCTGCTATTCCTTTTCCTGATAATATCAACACCATACCCTCATCTGCACCAAATAACGATGTCGTTTTCGGTTAACCGAGCCACTGATGAGAATGCCAAGGAGAATGACGTCAATAAAAAGCTTCAAATTTTTGGTATTTTTTATGGTACGTAAATATGTGTAAATCATTATATCTCCATCGGTAATACTTGGACTAACAAATCTTTATTTAGCTTTTCAAGCTGGCAAGGTTCCATCTGTAAGTTCTCCAGCAAAAACTCTTGCACCGTTTTCTTTCTAAATCAAAGTATCTAGAATGAACAGATCGACATTGCTTTGAATAGCCTCAGTGCGAGTAGAGCATTATCATATCCATCATCAGACCTGTCTCCCGAGAGCTTAGACATAATTTCAGATCTTAAAGCTATTGTTGAACATGCAAAAGTACTGCTTCTCACGAAAAACCAGGGCGACCTGTTGCAAGAGTTTATTTGGCATGCGCAACACATTCATACGAGAAAGAAGTCAATGCCTGGCGCATCTGCCGATCCAAGCTCAGGAAAGGCTCATGCTACTGAGGCTCTAGAGGGGATTCGGACCTTGGGCACTCTCATAATCTCTAATGGGCAATTCAGAAAACTTCGTATGTTAAAGTTTCTGTATTTTTTATTAACTGAGCTCTGAGATAAGTCCAGTCAAAGATACCACAATTCTTCTTCGCGAAATCGCCGGTGATGCTGCCCAGAATGTCGCTAATATCATTAATCCGAGCAAGGAAGAGATAATGCAGCTTGATGATCCTGCTGAATCTAGTACTTGGCATGAAATTCCGGAAATCTCTGGCGGTAAGATAAAAGAAACATTGAGGTCTTCAACTAGCGGAAGAAAGGCTTTTAGCATTGGCGACCGTTCAGGACTTGCCACGAGCTCCAGTAATACTAAAACGGATAGTATACAAGACGAAAGCGGCTTTAACGTACGGATATCAGGGGGACATGATGCGACCGATGCATCGGAAGACTCTTCGCAAGACAAATCTGAGAAGAAGACAGAAGCTCTTGGACACCTAGATCAAACGAAAAACTATTTAGCAAACAAGATTCCTGTACAGCGACGAGAGCTAACAGTTCTTCGAATAAAAAGACTCATTATTGAGTGTCAAGCACATCCTGACTGTAAGCAACGATCCATCTTGGCCTAAGGTTCCTTGCTTATATTGTTCAGATCATAAAGCTGTCACGACGCTCCTTAATCTTGCTGAAACCTATGCTGGCCAATTAAACAAACTTGGCGAGAAAGGAACTAGCATGATTAAAGGGACTTATTCAGGTAGGGCATTAAAGTCCGCTCAAACTGACTTGAAGGTATAAACCATTTCCTTTTACAAAAAATTGAATCCGTGCTTACTTTTTTAGATACTAATTGAAAGGTTTGCCAATGGAACATCTACAGATGATCTATTTGCGTCCATCAACTCCATCTACAGTGATGCAGATAAGGATCCCGAGTTGAGATCATGGCTCAAAGATGTTAATGTCTATTTCCGCAAATGCCTCGAAACCGAAGGGTACGTTATGGATGCTCTGTCCCCCGATGAGTGGGATTCCCTCTTTGATAAAGGGAATTACTTACTTCGAGACCGATACCGGCATCTTACTGATAGATTTGTTGGCGAGGTCAAATTTTTGTCCGACCAGTTTGACCAGGACCCTATGAACAAAAGTTTCTCTAAAGTTGTGGAGAAGTTTTTCAATGACTTAGGCAAAGATGCAAATGGGAAACCAGCCTTCAAACCACAGCTGCTAAGAGATTTGATTGAAATTATTCTCCCTAGTCTTTTTGAGAATATTAAGTATGTCCCCATACCTCGTATTGAATACTCAGATTCAAATATCGACTTGGTAATCGAAAACCTAGTGATTGAGTCTGATAATTTTTTCCCCAATACTTTTGAGGTTACCAATGATAATTACTTCCAATGGGGACGTAAAAGGTCCACAAACAGTAGTAAACATTCTGTGTCTCTACACATTTCTGGTGTTCAGATGGATTTAAAAGATGTTTCTTACTATCTAAACAAGAAAAATGGATTCCCAAGTATCAAAGATTTAGGGATTTTCGATATATTTCTCGGTGGATCTGGGTTCAGCCTGACAATAAAAATGTCAACGTGTGATACAAAAGATCGGCAAAATTTTTTCAAAATTGATCAGGTCAAAGTTGATATCAAGAACCTTAAGATAAAAATTAAAGAGTCGAAGCACAAAGTTTTACTCGCTATTGTCAAACCAATTTTATTGAGGACCATCCGTCCCGTTATGCAAAATGCATTAGAAAAGAACATAAGGAGCAAAGCTCTCTGGCTAGATTCTCTTTTGTATCAGATAAAATCTGAGTCTGACGACGCTACTGAAGAGGCGAAAACTGACCCGGAAAAAATGAAGGGCATTTACCATTACTACATATCAGCTGCACGAAATAAAATTCGCAACTCAACAAGTAGACCCGAACGTTATACTGCAGCTGGAACTATAGTCAATATGGCTATAACCGAGCATGACTTTATTTTTCCACACATACAGTTGCCTGGTGGAATAAGTTCAAAGGCTCTAATGTACAAACAGCTTGCTTTAAATAGTGATAATTGGGAATCTCCTGTCTTCAACCTCGGTACAGCTGCCACTTCGAAGCGTATCCCAAAGGCTCCAAACGTAATGCATAAAGAGCACTTGGTTACATCAGACAATAATGATGCTTCTTAGACTTTAGAAACTCCCAATTAGTTAAAACTGAACACCTTGATCTATAGATCAAGGCTTCCATCGGCAGTCACACCTAGAATAGTTAAAGTCATTTCCCTACCAACGACAATTCTTCTAACATGGAATTTTAGCCTTGTGTTTACCATTTAAAATTTATCCATCAGTATGGCCCTTAATTCAGAAAACTTTTCCGAGCGGTAATTTCGCCGAAACTTGGACTGACTTTAGGTCATCAATTTTGATTCGGTATCAGGAAAAAAAAGTCATATTTTTCGGATTCGCAGAGACTAGTGAAGTACATCATGGCTTTAGCAGAATAAGTGAATGGAGTATTCAAGATGGGTCTAAATGTATTAACCTAAATTGTGTTGATCACCAATAATAGCTACATATTTTCATTGAACTTCAAATTTCAGCTTTTTTTTGAGCGCGTTTAAAAGAGAATTATCAAGGATTAAGTTCACCGAGCGATTGATTCCTGGCATCTGCCCTGCACCCAAAGAGCGTGGGATCAACCCATGATTACAAATTTAAGTTGCTCCACACCTTATTAGCTACCCCACCGACTGGCCACATTTTCAAGATCACTATTCCGCTGGATGGACAAACATGTTCGACTTAGGGTTGGGGGTTCCAAATATAACTAAATATTTGAACCCCCCAAATTTTTATTGTAAATGATAAGAGACTGGAACTGCATTCAATGTGCTCGATATTGAGGAAGAAAACCTTTAGTCGAAACAGATAAATTTTGATAGCGTTACAGAAGCCCATGTATCACATCCTCTTTGAATTGTATCTAACCTTCTTGTTTAGGTGGATCACCCAAGGTGGCGGGAATGCCTTGCGGGTCTAACGGGTCGTGAGACACTCCACTCGACTTGGAGTGACGGGGTAAAATCGTATCACCCAATTGTTTTCAATTGGACAAGGCAGAGTCGACTTTTCGACTTCTTGCGATGCAGATTTGATGTCAGGTCTAGCCAAGCTAAGATTATCATTCCTGTCCCCCGAAGCATATGGCATGGCTGGGTGAGGTATAGATGGAGAAGCCTTCCTTATTTGAGATGGTGTGGTAACGGCGGCGATAAGCTGAGTTTGTGTTAGCCCACCCACTCGGCTGCCGATCCCCTCTTATTGGTGACAACCATTCGTGGGTGAGGAATGGATATCCACGCCTCATGATGCGAGCATTGCGCAAATCTGGGGGTAGATGATGAAAGCGTCGCGAGCGAGCATCCCGTTTGCCAGAATCGAAGCCGGCTCGACTTCCGAATTCCGAACGCATCCTGAGATCATTCTTCTGCCCAACATACGTGGCGTTCTGGAAGTTGGCGAGTTGACATGAAGGATTCTACATTTCAATGGTCTGGAAGGATTTTCAATTCCTTGCTGGGGCTTCGTAGCTCACCTCGAGAAGATCGTCGTGTTGTTCTTATTGCCAAAAGCTCTGCATCCTAAATTTCTCGTAGTTTGCTGCAGCTGGTATAAGCTGTTCAGGGACAAACCCAATGGATCGTAGGCGATCTTTTTCGTCCACTTGAGATACTACCTCTCCTCGGACCCATTCTGAGCAGTTCGCTTCGAGGATTGTGTCTTTATCTTCGGCAAATAGTGCTCGTACCGGAGATGTGAGTATAAGAGTTATGAGAGCGTGCGTCGTGTGACGGTACGGTACGGTGTGTTGTGTTGTTTGGTTCATGCGAGGTCATATCGTCCGTACTACGTGCACGAACGTATTTGATAGACTAGGTACTTATATAAATAGCAGCCTTTATGTTTACTTCTGTCCTATATATGCATTCGAATTTCATTTGTTACATTGAAAAGCAGTAAAAGTGGTTGGCTTAATGTTGAAAACAGGGGAATAAATTCGTCGTAGGAATTTGCCAACCCTAGAAAAGAGCGCACCGCTCTTATATTTTCCAGCTTTTTTCTCAGGCGTTAATTGCTGTGATTTTTTCCGGATAGACTTTAACGTCACTTCATGCTTGAATGAAAAAGCCGAGATATTTTGGTTTTTTTCTTCTAATTTTAGAGCTCGATCTTTTACTATGTAGGATACATGTGTACAGGTTCTTTCGGCAGCTTTTTCCCAAAATCAAATCGTAATGGAAGTTGGGTATGATATATGCTCATGGTCTCTCAATCTGTCCATATATATCTGCTGTAACGTATATGATAGCTTCTATGCAAGGGGACTTGAACCTTTTTTTGCGAGCTGTAATTTTTGAGGATATTTTGGAATTTGTGTAAGATTTTTGCTTGTGATGATATTTTCACTAAAGAGAGAATGGAAAAGGCAACTGGTATCAAACAGCATACACTAAAAGAATTCATTATTGATTAGTATGTTTACTAAAAACTATACGCTTTCTCGCTTGGTTGAATTATTTAACCATAGGCATTTTACCGAGATGAACCCGAAATGCATCAAAATCTCGTCGCTCTTGGCTACAATTTCGACCAGGAGTCAGTCTTCCCCGAGCCTTGCCCGATCCTCACTGGGTGTATCTCTGCGCTCGTATGATATATGCTTTTTATCGCTATATTTTTGAAACCTGAGATACCTGCATTACCAAAATCGGTGGCCAAGATTACAACCACAAACTTTCCTTTCACTTCTCTTTTTTTCTGATACCCAGGGTGCTAGGGGGCTAGAATCTTAGTTACCTCTGCCAGGTTTGGGTTTGTCCTTTTGAAATTTATTTGATTTATTCGAGCCGAGAGCAGCCACAACGTCGGACGTTATAGCGTGGATCAACGTCAAGTTAGTCTCGAGGGAATTAACACCTCCCATAGTAATATCACCCTCTCCGTAAGTTTTATTTGTTTGGATATCTCAAAGTTGACTGAGCTGTATGGAGTTGGGAGCGCTTTCAGTGGTATAGTACTCTTTTGCTCTTTTTGAGGGTTTGAGGTTTTCTTAGGCCTCCAAACTAGAGCTGAGACTTTGAGCTTCCACTAAGAACTGGTGGTAGTCAGTTTCGGAAACACCAGATCGAATTGCGAGCTCATGACGGAGAGAGGGTCAAAGGGTGCACTTCATAGTTAAATATTTGTCTACACAATACAGTGTAAGAGAGCCTGCTTAGGCATAGAGCGTTACAAAGACAGCGCGGAAATTTTTAAATTTTTGGCATTGTCCTTGACGTATAGGTCGTAAAAACTTTTGCCCCATCTAATCCTCATCTCGGTCAGTTAAAGCGTCTCGGAGTTCGTTCGACAAGTTTTTAACATTCCAAGATTCCACTTTCTCTCAATTCGTGGGGATATCGAGAATCCGCGATTGCCGATCATCAGGAAGTCCACCAAAAATACAATTAATTTGCCAGCGAGTGTTTCCTAAACTTAACCCTGGCAGACCTGTGGTACATTCCAACTAACAGAGGTAGTCTTTGAAAGTAGAGCTTTGATCATCCAATCTGGGCTCTGACATGGCTGTAGGTGCAGGTGATAATGCTTCTGTGAACGGCATGTTGACAGCCGATAAGAGCGAGAACAAGATACCAGGTTATGAATGCCTCTGTCTACATGCCGCTCATGACATAAAACGTCCGTGTTTTTGTTTAAAGGTATGAATAGACTAGATAAATAGCGGTAAAGTATATTCTCTACCAACTAAGGCTTGATGGTGGGGGTCGACGACTCAACACCTGTACGTGGTGTCCCCTACGAATTCCCAGCTCTCTTCTGAGAGTCTACAGAGCTAAGATTGAGTCACATACCTGTATCTACTTCGAGCTGAGTATCTCCCCCTCATACTGGAAGATTCGCAATCCGTTAACCTCTCACGACGAAAGGTGATGAGAAGATTAGAGGAAAACAGGGGGATGATGTGGTACAAAAAGTTGTTACAACGATAATTAGAGAGACTCTCGTCATATTTAACTTATGCCATTTCACCGTCGGATGAATATTAAGTCCGCACACAGCAAACCCCGAGACTCGTCGTCCTCTCGACCGACGTATTCGATTCATCATAAACCGTCCTCCCGAACTCTTTTTTTCGATTTTACTAGTCAGGAGGGCTTTCAGTTGGCATGAGTTACTCTATATACCCAAGTTCGTAACGATAATTGAAGGCTAGGCAAGGCTACTTTGCGGTGTTCACGCTCGACCAAGACTTCTGAAATCCTATCACGACCTTCGGTTTGTCCTGAGGCACAAACCAGGGGGGTTTCTCTTTAGTATACATGTACACAGGTCTGCTGCGCCCGACTGGACGGCCTCTCTGAACGCCTCAGAAGGATAGCTCTGTCTTCGGATTTAATGCTGATGTCGATGGTAGGGGAGCCCCGCACCCAGTGGTTTTTGGTAGAGTTTTCCCGACAGCTGTACACCCGCAAATGGCTTTCGCTTGGTTAGCTGGAGGGGGGAGATAATAATGGGCTAAAGGCTCCCCTAACTGTGTACTCGAATAAAGATCCGTGAGGGAATTACTGTTTGAAAGAGGCCACAAAGGAGGTATAGAAGAGGACATACTACCTGAGGAATAGGTGTCTTTGGCCTGTAGACAGATTGGACCTACATGACTGTAAATAGTCATAGACTCAAACAGACTATAATTTAAAAATAAAGCTTGACAGTCGGTGAGTTAAAAAGGAAATAAAATCCGTTTGAAATACACAGGCTACAGTAGTCACTAGCGCCTGATGCGAAGAGTAAGGGTCATGTCATGCCCGTAACAGCGACATGAACGGCTAGCGATATGTCATCTGATCCCTTAATACCTGCTACAGAGAAAAACAAGAAAAACCTTCACATGTAGTTATCTGAGTACGTATTTGTCATCCAACTGGCATGAAAAAATTGCGAGATGTGGCTTGAGGGTTTCGCCGGATACGAGCCGAACTCCTGTCTCAAAGGAGGCATGTGTCTAGTATAGCTACCCGGACTCTACTTGTAATAAGTGTAAGTCTATTATAACGATATATGGTATCCCGAGGTTCACCTAGTTTTCTCTTCTTTCAGCCTGGATTCAATTAAAAACTGCTGGAGGATTGTCCGGGACTCAAAGCACGATCAGTCTTTTAAAAAGCCAAGAAAAAAATGACAGATAATTGATAAATCAAAAGTAGATGGGCTTTCAATATACATGTAATCGTTATATATGATAGCTCCTACACTCTCGATCCGTCTCAAGGAAAGCCATTGATGGTGAACCATCAAGTACTAGTACATATAAATGTAGTTACATGAAGTTTTGGCCTTTTCGACCATCGAACTTTTATCGGTGATGAGAAGGTGAGATAAGTTTAGGTGTCTATTAGTTTACACATCGTAGAAAAAAATTGATCAATTATAACTCCTTCACCATGCCCGTACACCACCGACCTTCCAGTACATAGGATCATGCTGGCAGAATAGGCTGGAGAGCCTCACTCTAGTCTTTTTTTACTTTTTGTCTTATTACAAATGAAGCAGCTTTTATAGTTAACCCTCCAAAGAAGTTCAAAAACTACAACTTTTCAGTACCTCTTTAGTCAAGCAGCCGGGTAACTAAGCCAGTAGCTACAGTTCGGCCTCCCTCACGGATGTTAAAACGTTGGCCAGGCTCAATCGCTATTGGATTGTGTATTTCACATCTCATCTCAACATTGTCGCCTGGCATTACCATTTTGCTTGCAGCGTCTACTGTACCCTCGGGCCAGAATAATGCAGCTGCCTCGTCCGCAGTCCGCAGAAATATCTGGGGTCGGTAGTTTTCTTGGAAGCCTGTGTGGCGTCCTCCTTCCTCTTTACTTAGTACATACATTGAGCATAAGAATTTCTTGTGGGATTTGGCAGTTCCAGGTTGAACAATAACCATACCACGACGAACGTCTTCTCGTTTAACTCCCCGTAGCAGAAGACCGGAATTATCTCCTGCACGGGACTCGTCACAAGATTTCTTGAAGGTCTCGATATCTGTGACTTTAGTCTTGATGGGCACTTCATTCTTTCCAACCAGTTCAACTTCTTGATCACGTTTAAGAACCCCCCGCTCGACACGTCCAGAAGCAACAGTTCCACGACCTGGGATGGAAAATACATCCTCAACTGACATAAGGAAAGGCTTGTCAAGGCTTCGTTGGGGAGTTGGTATCCACGTATCTACAGCTGCAAGAAGCTCATCGATTTTCTGTTCACCAAGTTCTGGTTTTCGGCCTTCGAGGGCACAAAGAGCAGAGCCCATGATAATTGGGGTATCATCTCCCTCAAAGCCATATGTCGTGAGTAATTCCCGCATTTCCATCTCAACCAGTTCCAACATTTCAGGGTCATCGAGCGCATCGACCTTGTTAACAAAAACTACAATTTTTTGGACTCCAACTTGCCGTGCTAAAAGTAGATGTTCGCGGGTTTGGGGCATTTGGCCATCGGACGCGGCAACAACAATGATAGATCCATCCATATTTGCTGCTCCAGTAATCATATTCTTAATGTAGTCTGCATGTCCTGGACAATCGACATGGGAATAATGACGGGCTTCGGTTGAGTATTCAATATGAGCTGTAGAGATTGTTATACCTCGCTTCCGTTCTTCAGGTGCCTTGTCTATGGAACCATAATCAAGAAAACTTGCAAGTCCCTTTTCGGCTTGTCTCTTTGTAATGGCAGCAGTCAATGTAGTCTAGAGTGGTATATATGGTTAGTAACGAAATTAGATTTTGTTTTGAACTTCTCACTTTTCCATGATCAACATGACCAATCGTGCCTAATATTATTAACCTTTGAGTTCCCATCAGGGGCTTGTCTCATTTACCAATGTTAACATGCGGTTTTGTTCGTATAAATTTGTCGGCGAATGTGCGAGCTCCAGCTACAAATGCTCCATTGCGTTGCCGTGAGGTGATTTGTAAAGGGTTGATATTGCTTGGATTCTGCAAGCAGTATCTCGCGGTACGAAGTAAAGGTGATAGATTTCGCACAAAGATAGACATTTTTTGGTTGCGACAAGAGCTATCTATGGGTGGGCATAGTTGGATGCAGAATAAATTTTTGGCGTCGAGCGGTCATCACATGACATTGACATGCCATCATACAGGAATATAGCTGAGGCATTGCTTCTTTCAACATCTTCCAATTCGAAGCAGATTGCGGCAAGTACCCTATACAATGATTGGAGAAGCAAAATAAAATATTTTAAATACGATTAGAATTATGATGCGCTCTAGAAGGATCTCGTTGAGCCAGGAGCATTGACGTATAGAGTAGGAGAGAATGACCCAGGAGACTCGGCGAGCAAGAAAGAGTAACTATGAGGGGCATCGCTAGTGAATCATGGTGAAAGTACGAGATTGGCAGTACTTGGAACACTGATGCTAGTGGGATTTCAGAAATGAAGCCTGGTGGAGCATGTCACTAGTTAAGTGAGAGAACCAGTGGAAGGAACACTAGAAAATAGAGAAGTGGAATTATACACTGCCTTTCTTACATTACAGCATAGAAACTGGGAGAGAAATTTTTAGAGCAGACATAACTTAGTTGACGTTATGAAGCTACAAACCAGGGGGAGTCAGAGAAGCTAATGCCACAAGGTTTCCGGCTATCAACAAGAACCCAGGATTCCATAGTGTACGAGGAGAGAACAAATTCTTCAAAGCAACCTTTGCTTTGAATCAATCCAAAGGGAGATGAAAAGACGCTTGAGAGCAGACAGTTCGAGTTTTAATGCGGTCAGAAATTTTCTTTTCGACCGCTACTACACAGAAGAAAATCTGCAGCTAATATTCGAAAGTCGCTCTCAATCCCCAAGCAGCAGTTTCACTCTAATCGCTTCTATCCATCAAAACTCAGTAATACCTCTTTAACTGCTGTCGTAAATCACAACCAAACAGCAACTTTTGGACTTCTATTATCAATCAAGACCCGGTAACAACTCTCGACTGCTGCAATAAGATAGTTGTTGAATGAAATATTCGGCGACGAAAGGAAAAATCAGACAGATGGATAAAATTAAATCTCAGTTAGCCTATGGGGGAGTGTTGGAAACTAGACCATTTGAGCTCTGTCATAAAGTCACTCTGGTGTTTTTCACGTGACCTCAAACTTATGTTCTCGCTTCAATTTGATAGAGTAATCGCGGGGTTTACTTACCCCCGCTCCTCCGACGAAGCAACCTGACTCTCTCAGGCCGCTCATCTCCCCAACTTTTTGCACCAAAACTCACCATTCAAATATTACTATTGAAGATACACAACAAAGTCAAATTTTTCAAAATTTTGCAGTTGATATATTCAGATGTCTAAAATTCAGAATCAGTAATTTTATTATGTATTTTCCTAGTGTGGGAGCTATGTTACGGGGGCAAAAATTTAGTAACATTTCCTGAAATTCTAATGCATGAAAACTGTACTTCATGCTCAAAAAGTCAATAAGTTTAAATTTATTCCACTTTTAGAATGAGAATATTGAATTTATTACAATAAATTAGAAGGTTGTGTGCTGGTTTTGTAAACTTAGAGCGGAAGTAGCTTAAGTCATGAAATTATACTAGTAGAGTTTTTGCTGAATTTTGGCATCTATAATATAATTTCCACACTAG
>JAATOF010002746.1:0-13887 GCA_013170925.1 Podosphaera leucotricha | reverse complement strand
TGGGGGCGGTGGCATATTCATGGCTTCTTTCGCGGCTGCATCAGCTAGAGTGTTACCTGGGATTCCAGAGTGACCTGGAATCCAATGAACCTTGACTCCACCTGGTAGGACATGAGGAAGACTTCGCCAGCCTGAGTTATCAGTAGTAGATCCGCCGGCATGTATATCACGGTGTCGTAGTCACGTGTGCAGCCGATCGGCCACTACAGACGCCGGAGCTCCGATCCTTATGGTCCGATAAACATGGTTAGACATTTATTTCATCGCTATCGCAATTTGGCGTAAGACTCCTTGAACCACTGGTTTGCTGCAGCGTACATAGGTATGTACTCGACGTAGTAAGCTAGCTTGAGTGAAGATAAAGATTTTCTTTTGCACAGCTCGGTGTGTGTGCATGCCAAATATCGTCTGCAGTAGGCCAGGCCATTGTCCCTTCGGAGGAAGATATCTAGAATACACGATAGGAGTTAAATCTACCGCTTCAAGAAGGCCCTACCAGCACTTGACCACTTGTGTCAGGAGCTTATTACGAGTGATGTTGTCACCTCTCGGCGGATGATTGTGATCAATAGAACCCTCCTCTCCACCTCTCTGGGACAGTTGTGAGAGTTCCTCAGAAAGAGTGCCGAGGATCACGATAATCAGACGAAGCTGACAGAAAAGACAACGACTCTTTTTAACCATCTCAGATGTAAATATACTTATTCTGGAAGATTACAGGAAAGTGAGTCATAGAATTATCACAAAGAACAGCTGATCAAGACGGGCAACTCAATTGAGCACAATAGAACTTGATCACTTTACTGTTCTGATCTTGATCGTGTGACTTGTTGCTTGGTGTTGAATTCTAGTCAACCCCAACCGACAGCCACACCAAGTACATGTACTTATCTGTATACCACATCTCAAATCCCAGCAATACACTGGTCTTGAGCTCAAACCTTCCATGTCGGATAACTCAATATCTGAGATATGTGCCCACCTTCGCAGTAGATGAATTGAATGCAAGTCGCATCTATCAAGAACTGAGATTTAAATTATCACGGAAACACACCAGATAAATTGCAACTATCCGTCCAAAGTTCTGTCACACAACTTCCATCTCCGGATGTTTTACCAGATACATGATGGGTCACTACGGAAGTACAAATGATAATTTAGTTGGGGTCACTCTACGACGCGGATTTATTCTACCAGCAGCTTCTCCGGTACAAGGAGGACAGCATCAAGCCGAGGATAAATATTCCGATCAAGTTTATTTCTATTGTTGATATTCTTACAGTATCTCGATGATAAATATTTTAAGGAATATGATATCTCTTGTGGAATTACAGGCTATTGTGCTTAATCTCAATCATCAGTCTCTCGTCTTCCGGAAATTCCTCGGCATACATTTTTCAAAGAAAGGAGGAGAAGATGAGCCACTCTTTCCAAAGCTACCCATTTCCTCAGCTTCATGTAGTGCAGGTTGCTTAAACTATGCAGGCTGTGCGACGTCGTTTATCTTACGTTGACGTCGTACACCCCTAGAAGCTGTATGGTGCCCTGATGGATTGATTATTATTACTACGAGAGTACAAATACAGAAGCAACAACAGATTATTCTTAACCGCAGTCGATCCTTTTCTTTTCTTGAAACTTCTTTCCATTCAATACAGCGGCAATAATTCAACCCACACACGAAATCGCCAAAATGCGTAGCTCTTTCATTGTTACTACCGCTGTATTAATAGCAAAGCATACGATGCTTAGTACTTGCACAGAAATTGGTACTGTGACCGTCACTGTCACTTCATGTGCGGCTTCTCAATCGTTTTTGACCTCTACGTCTAGCGTATTACTTTCATCAATATCATTTGCACCCAAAGTCAGCGCTTCTACCTCGAGCCAGTCAAACTTTCCTACCGGCAGTTCTTCATCTATTGCAGTATCATCACAGTCCGAGACAAGTCCATTCACGGAAACGGCGCCTCTGGTAGCCACTAGCGTTGTTCAATCTACTCCGCAGCAGTCTAATGTCCTGACAAACAGTGCTTCATCTATTGTCTCGACATCACAACCTACTGAGACGGCCCCACTCACTGAAACTGCTCCCCTTGTAACCAATAGCCTCACTCAGTCAACTATCACTTCGAGTCTAACTTTAATTGCTACCCCTCAGCCATCCTCTCAAGGGGGCAACACCACTTCGGTAATGGGTAAGCCTCCCTTTGCCATTTCGCGCTTAATTTTTCATAAAAATTATTGTTGACATTCCTAATACAAACTCCAGGTTTATCTAGCACGGCCATCCCTAGTTTATCTTTCCAACCTAGTTTCACAGGATCTACTCCTGTGCAAGTGTCGAGTAACTCAGTCTCAAGCACCATCTTGCCTACCCAGCCTCCAGGAGTAAATTCAGCCAGCCGCCTTACCCTTTCTATGTGCTCGTTCTCTGCACTCGCCATATGCGTGCTTGTTTTTGCTTAATCCTGTCGATACCAGAATTTAAAAAAATGATATATAATAGGCTTGCTAATATAGTCTGCGTACCCGTCCCCGTCATTGTGTTCTGACCTTTGTCCCCTTACATGTCTTGATTCATTTTCAAGAAGCGCTGCACAATTATCTGAAGCTTTTAATAATGAACAAACGAAGGAACGAGGCTGGAAGATGCGCTTAAGGAAATGTTTTGCTATGAAACATCAGAGATATGAAAAAAATTTGAGTAATTCAGTGTTTATCCGTCAGAGCTTGACTTTGGGTGCCACTCGATCTTATCTGGTGAAAGGCCTAGAGTCGTTCCAATGTCTTAAATTTTTTGTTTACCTCAAACATCCTATTCTGTACCTCTTAATATCGGTAGTATGTTTATATGTGTCACAGCCTAACATCGATTGCAACATACTCATACACAAGTACTCAATTTGGGTTCAACAAAATGATTGGCCATTAAAAAAGATTAATCTAGAGTAATTTCTTGGCTCGTTTAAGGGCCTATATTTTTTCAATTCCCTACATAATTTATTAAAAGTCCCTCTAGAATTGATTATACTTGAAAGAACTTGGAATTGATTAATCGTCTTGGAAGATTAAGGGCTAAATAGCCTGAGGCTCATCAGGACACCCACCGCCCCATACTTATCCGTTCGGTTAGGTCCCGTTTACTAATCTAGTTATTACCAAAATAATTAAGAGTCGGCACAAGTGCTACTAGTGAACCATTTCGGGGTCACTCAGAGCTTTGACTCAGTAGCTAAGGTCGTTGAGTTACTTTGCCATCGGAATTCCTTAGTCCCATTAGTTTGAGATGTACGATTGATAAGACTCCTTACCAGCTTCTGTGTAGCTCCCGACTGGATGATGATATTCACCACAACCGGCACAGACGCTTTGAATCCTACCTCTGTCGCGTGGGCAAGTTCTTCGGGTGTACGAACGACATAGCCCTTTCCGCCACACATTTCTGCAATCTTCTCGTACCCGACCTCATAACCCAGACTTGTACTCCTGAGGCCATCAGATACGTTGGCGATCGTACGCTCTCGCCGTTTCAACCATGCTTCAGCACTGTCACAATCACCGTGATACACGCCCCCGTTGTTAAGAACAAAGATCAGAATATCCATACCATACCTTGACATGGTTTCGACTTCAGGTAAGGAAAACCCAAAGGCAGAATCGCCTTCTAAGCAGACTATCTTTTTACGGTTTGATTCGGGACCTACGCTCCCTTTAGGTAAATTAATGTTGTAAGCACAATGAGCGGCAATGGCATATCCCATGCCAACACCCATCGTAGCATGAGTTCCGGCATCCAAGCGAAGTCGAGGATGTTCGACTGGAAAGACGCTACGAGATATATCCATAGTATTTGCGCCCTCAGATACATAAACTATCTTACCATCTTGTGGAGGTGATAACTTTTGCAGTGTTTCTTTGATGACACGAAATGTTATGCTGTATGTCATTGGAAGAATGCTCATATCTATAGACTTAGCAAGGTTTGCTTTGTTTTTAAGCTTACTTTCCTCAAGAGCCTTCAAAAATGGGGAGCATATATCGTATTTCCATAGTCCTATGGCATCTGCCAACTGAGATACTACCATGTTGATATCTCCTATCACGGCAAGAGTTGGATCAGCATTATTTTTGCCTAGCTCTTCGGCGGATATGTCAACTTGTATAATTTTCACAGAACTATTCCATTTAGGAGGCTCGCCGTAATGAAGAATCCAGTTAAGTTTCGCTCCCAATAGAAGAACAACATCAGCTCTTTTTAGAGCGGTTGATCGAGCTGCTGCTGCGTTTAAGGGGTGAGAGTCAGGTACAACCCCTTTTCCCATAGGTGTAGGTAGGAATGGAACGTTCGATTGGTTGATGAACCGCCGGATTGGTGCTTCTGCCTTGGCATATGCAGCACCCTTCCCAATAACTACTAGCGGCGCTTTAGCTGACTTAAAGATTCTTGTGATAAGTTGTATGCGAGCAGAATCAGAAGCTATCTGCGGCGGTGCAGGGATTGCGAATGTTTTGCTTTCTTGTCCTTCTCCTTGTATCACATCTGCTGGCAAGTCCACAAAAGTTGGGCCCCCTCGCCCATACCAAGACGTCCTGTATGCATCAGTAAGTGATCGCGGAATTGAATTCAGCGTGGCGCGAACTGAGAGCTTTGTATGTGGCGAAAGTAGGGAGATGGCATCTAATTCCTGGAAAGCTCCTTTTGCCAACAAGTAAGTCTCGCTGGAGCCAGCTAGGAGTAGCATAGGAAACGAATTTGCCGAGGCATTTCCTATACCTGCCATTGCATGGAGGATACCCGGCCCACCAACAACTAGACATACTCCTGGCTGATTCGTGAGATAGCCATATGCCGTTGCAGCATAGCTGGCAGCTTGTTCATTCCGAAAACCGATAAACCTAATACCTAGGGCAATTGCTTCCTCGGCAATTTCAATCACTGGGATACCAACAAGTCCGAATATGACCCTAATACCGAGATCTTGTAAAGCTTTGGCAATTAGAGCTGCTCCTTTGTGAGTGATCGATGTGGACATGGTTATGTTCGTGTTGATGCAAGGCTGATGGCGAGGCTTTATCTCAAACGCCTTCATTAATGGCTACATGTATCGTGATTTGACATTAGACGTAGGAAGTTACAATTCCTGTGCTTGTCTTTCGGCCCTGATTTCGAATACCTTTGGAAGTTCAACTGTCATAATAAACATGGCCGACTCTGCTCCTAAACCGTATTCGATGGATCCTACTCTATGGATGTATACTAGTCTTACATCTGGATCATCTCACATTATCACTGCCACATCACGCATGGAAACCATTCTCAAGGCCAATCGGATTCCGTTCAAAGCCCTCGATATTGCTACTGATGAGAAGGCTCGTATGTTATGGGGACGAAGGGCAGGGAAGGACGAATCCGGACGACCGAGAAAGATTCCTGGTCTTGTTCAAATGGGAATGGTAATTGGGGTAAGTTTTTTTGCCACGAATGTCAGGTAATTATTAATCAATCTTCAAAGGATATTGTGGAGGTGGAAGATTGGAATGAATATGGAGAACTGAAACAGCACATCAAGATTGTACCTATTCCCGGAGCTCCTGTACTACCGATCGTGAAACCTTTATCGATGTCCAAGAGCCCTATTAACACGCAGGAAAATAATAAACCTGCATCCAATCATCTTACTGCATCGTCGAATGAGGTTGAGGCACCAAGCCGCACCATTCCCCCGGTTCCCCTTGCTATAAGACAAGTGGGCCAGCAGGCTGCCCAGAAGGCTGCCCAAAAAGCAAAGGAAACCAGCTTAAAATCTCTGGAAATTAAACTTAATGAAACAAAGTTAAATAACATGTTAGGAGCTAAGACAGAGAGCCAAAATCAATCCATGTGCATAGACCAGCCAGAGACACAGGACCCAGCAGCAATAAAGCTCACAGAAAATTCTCATGTCGAATTGGCCCCCAATGTACTCGTAGCCTCTAGCTATCACAGTAAATGTAGTCCGACTGATCCTCTCTCTTCCCTTCATTCGCCCGCGTCACCTTTCTCCAGGCTTTCTAGTAGCAAACTCACGTCACCACGTCATTCTATCGATAGGCTAGAGTCTATTCAATCTCCAAATTCTACTGCCTGGAAGCCTGCGAGTCTAGATCAAGCGTTGATAAAAATTATTTCAGGCGAAAAGATTGAAAAGATTGAGCTTGAAAAGCCCGTATAAGATGATTAGGATGTCAGTGCTAAAGTGCGTTATCCGGAACTGCTGTCCAGGGCTCTTTTGGGAAACGCTGGAAAGCACATTCCATGATGTCTTGTAAGGACTCAGGGTCAATTTTAATTGTGGCTTTGAAGAGCTGACAAGCTGCTATCTGTTTTGGTCCGCATGTATCTACCTGCTCTCATGCTGAACATAATATCTAACGACGTTAAACTCTTGCAGAATGATAATGAAGGACAATAATTTATGTCAACCCCTTTGAAGCTGGCTTCGAAGTTTGATAATATAGTCTATACCATGGAAGTCTGATTTTGGTCATTTATGCTATTTAACAGCGTGATTCTGGAAGAATATCTCCTATTCAGACATTAAACTTAACTGGGTGGAATCGTCAACCAATTGATAATTAATTATGTCTCGTTATAATAGCAGGTATCCGAATACCTCTAACCTTCGAGAAAAGAGTTTTATAGGCATACCCGTTTCGTTTAAAAGTCCCTATGGCTCTTATGTTTCTATAAGTACAATTTTTACAATCAGGCAGCAGTATCAAGTCTTTGGATGTCTTTAAATTTGCGAAGAGATTTCTCCCTTGCCCTGCAGTATCTCATCATTTTGGGTTGGTCCAAAAATTTAATCACTCTATCGCCAAACAAAAAAGTCTCTGCATATATCTGATTAAAATTATTCCATGATCTTCATCAAAAATGTTTCCAAGTCAAACTTCGGATCGCTAGGATCTGATGTGGCTACAAAAGGTGTCAGTGAGTGATTACTGGAAAAGCACAAGCAAACGAGTAGAGCAGACGCGAGGACGGTCTAGTCAAATCGGTTCTTCCGTAAGTTACGCACCATTAACACTGCCCAAGGGCTGTTTTTTCCTTGCATATTCTGCTTTTGCTTGTGCGATTAACGTTTGCTTGTGTTGATATTCTCGATGAGCCGCAGCGACTCGGGCCGCCGTGGACAACTGCGATTGATGCCAAACCCCGTAGACGACTCCGGCCCCTAAGGCCGAGTACCGCAAGACCTAGAACACATTATATCAGTCACAGTGGCTGAAGACGTAAGAGCTACGCCGCATCAGAGCCGGATGCGGCGGCTGCTCATAGCATGCGCACACGTACATTCACCCCAGCGGAAGCCATCACGGACCGATTCTGAATGCTTGGTGCAAAGTTAGCAGTTCGGTGATCGTAGCTCTCTAAAATTTCTTTTCGCAGTACGGTGGTTTGCTAGGTAGAGCTTAGGCGGAGCGTTGCTGCTTGCAGCGGTGTGAAGATGGCCACTCGTAGTAAATGATTTAATCACATGACTCAACCTCAACTGTTCAGAAAGTGCTGAGTAATCATTTCTGTCTTGGAACTAGATTTGTCTACTACACCATCCATTACAACCTTCCCCCAAATTTATGTTTTTGTAACATCAACAACGTTTTATCTATGGTCACTAATCTTTGTGATATCATCATTTCGATCCTACTGCCTCAATATATAAAAAGTCAAACTCAATGGGCTGTTGAAAAAGCCGTCGCTAATGGCTTGAGTCAAGAAAAAACTTCATCTGAATGGGGCTTACCTCGATCAACACTATAATATCAAACAAAATGTGTTGAAGTTCATCATGCGACTTTTTCTGACTCTCAGAAACTCTTACCAATCCAGGGAGGAAATTTGGCTGAATTGATTCAAGTTCAGGGCAACTTAAATCTGCCATCAACTCACTATCAGCTGATCGACATAGCTGAACGAATTTTACGACTTGGCGACGGCCTCCGGCCGCTCAGAATAAAACTAGTTTCAGTCATTCACCAATAAGAACTAATCCGGTAAAGCTTAGAGAAGAAGTGTAATTAATTTTCAACGTGTCAATAGGGCCTTGGTACACATTGTTAAGCAATAATTTGATATACACACCGAATTCGAGATCGTGGACTTTAAATCTTGCAAGCGATATATTATGGACCAGACTAGAACTTAGAAGGTAGTGGATCAAAACTGCCTGGACTTTAGATCATCAGAGAGCCGCTCAGCTTCGAAAAAGCAGCCTGGTTCGTGTAGTAGGATATCTGTCATTGAGTGCATCTCAGTATCTGAGAAGGTGCTTCCACTGCATGTACTATACAAGGGTAAGAATGTCCAGCAGCGGTGTTTCCCTTATGATGCAGCTGAGAATGGGTGAATTTTGAACTCCACTGCTGTATAATGGTGAAAAGAAGTTTTTTTACCTGCTACAACACCGGGAAACCCTCATTATATATCAATACCTACCCCTACTATTCCACCATCTGGTCCGACAGAAAGCAATAGTCGCCAGGCACCACTGGTCGTTTGAATTGTGCATCCGAAGATATAAAAGGAGTATTTGAGCGGGTAGGATTTGTAATACATATTAACGGCTCTCAATATTGAATTTATTATTTGCATCTGTCAGGATATCGAATGCTAATAAATTTGAACACGCTTCACCCAAGCTTTAAGCTAAATCACTGACGAGGATTTACCGTCTAAATCATTGGTCGAAATGGTGTCCAACCTGGTATAAATTATCAAACATACTGAAATTTATTCAGCAACAGTTTTTGCAGCATTAAGACGCAAGAACTGAGTTGTGCGTATGGAAACTAGTTTTAGCTATCTCATGTTGCACTGTATTAAGATTTACCGCCGACCATACATGTGAGCTGAAAATATCATACCACAGAAGTATGTACTTCCTTGGATAAACCTCAGAGAATAAGAATCCACTAAGAGTTCTGAGAGACTCTGCGAACTTTTTAGTATCTATAAAAGCCCAGCAGCTGGCGCATCTGCTCACGGCTAGCGGCGGGGAACTTTGCCAAAACGTCAGAAACATAATGTCTAACGTTCCTCATCAGATAATACGCTCTGTATATAAGTTTAGACCCGCTGGGACAGCTATTCTTAACGCTGTAATTGATAGTAAATATATATACTCTCATACGGTAGTATGGGAATAACTCTTAGTGCTAGAATCATTCTTCAAGTCCAAGGCTATAGCTTATATCTACCTTGAATGTAGACTTGGTAAAGCCAGCTAAGTGTTAGTTTGAGGCGTCAAGATCAACTCTGTCCTACTAAGATACTATTCGAAATAACTTGAACCAATTTTTAAAAAAAAGTTAGGTCCAAGGGGTGCATAAGGCACTTTCCGTATCACTTGGTTTCTCCATGACTTTAGCTATGATTCGACCTGTGTCTCATCTCCACCGAAATCTAGTCCAGCGTCTACTTTAATTCTTTTGGTTCTTCAATTGTAGAAAAGCCAGTCTCGTCCACTAAATTACCCTTTGTCAAACGACCCTTGCACTGATATTTTGCTATGTATGGCGCCAGCTTCCCAATCGGAAGGAAGTAAAACCCCCCACGAAGGCTTCATACGCATGTCAGAACCTCTATCGATATCTTCCCAAGTAATGGAGGCGGCATTTCGTGTAAATGTCAACCAAAGATTCGTCGAAAGATAACGATGGTCTCGCCACCAAGCTGAGAACGAAATTGAGATTGGGCTGCTGCTGGCCCTTCGCACTACGCATCAAGTTTGGGAGGGGTTTTGCAGATCAGCTAGGCTTCTAACCCCAAAAAAACTTTCATTGTTTCGTTCGACTAGGATATCTGCTCAATTCCCTTAAGACAGTGTAATTTCATTTTTGACTTGAGAGATATCGCGCTCTCAGGCTCGGTCACCAAGTAAAAATGGGAGCTTTTGGGTTTCATATATATATGTTCCTCTAAGGCGATATTGTTCGGATATATGTTCATCCGGAACCGATTCTACCACGCGCTTTCTAGACACAACCAATATTCGACTGTACAGAGCTGTATTAAACGTCTCTCTGTATTCAAAGCTGGCTTTATCACTTAATTTTTTTCTAGAACTTATAGAAATCACTCTTGAAATTTTAAATCTATTTTAAATTCACGAGAAAAAGGTAGAAATGCTGCAGCAGAGAAGAGATGAGATTTTGGCAAAGAAAGCCAAGTTAGCAGAGCTAAAGAGGCAAAGGGAACTCAGGTCTCGGGAAAAATCTATCAGTAATCAGAGTATTGGAGACAACAGTGATGTTTGTGCCCATCCTTTTAAGGCAAACGATGGCTCACAAGAAATAGCCTATAGCACTTGCATCAAATCGAGCAGATAATCGCGAAGAGTTAGACAAATACATATCCTCAATACTAGTCGCAGGAGATAAAAAGAGATCAAGGCCAAGCTCCACCGGAACAGGAATTGGATTTCAAGCTGGAAAAGACAGCAGACCCAATAGTGTTTTAAGTACAGGAGAGCTAAGCGTTGAAAACTTCGAGTCACCTACGAACACATCCAGTCCAAATGTATCACAACCACCACAAAAACTCTCAACAGTATCTTTGGCAACGGTATACGAATTTCCACCTTCTCCTGTCAAAGAAATATTCTCGTACAGTAAAGCTGTACAAACCACAGGGCAATGGAGTCCGAGAACATCTCGCTCTGAGACATTCGATGATTTCGATAGTGATGATACTGATAACCCACCGGGCTTGAACTCAATCAAATTATTCACTCGGCGAGAGAAAAACCGCGAGGCAGAATTAAGGGAAAAGATTAGACTGGAAATTGAGGAAGAGCTCAAGGCGACACGAGACCTGATAAATGACGAGCCATCACAAAACATTCTCAGCTCTGTACCAAACTTTCCAGCTAGGACCCTTGAACCAGATGAACTTCAAGCTGTCACTTCTTCTGAAGAGTTTATGGACTTTGTAGAAAGATCCACAAAGATTATTGAGAGAGCACTTGACCAAAAGTATGATATTTTATCTGATTACGCACGCATGGGTCCTAATGATATCTATGAGTATGACGATGAATATGGCAATGCAAGAGGGAATGGAAGACGAAGGGTGAAAGAAATTGCGCAATTTTATGACCAACGTTGGTCCAAAAAGCGAATGATAAGCGACATAAATTTTTCGATAAAGTTTCCAGAATTGCTTCTTGCAGCTTACACCAAAAACCCCTCGGCACCTCACGATCCTGATGGACTAGTTCAAATTTGGAATGCACATTTGAGCGAAAGTCCAGAATACATTTTTCACGCACAGTCTGACGTATTAACCGCGAAATTTTCTCCTTTTCATCCCAATCTCGTAGTTGGTGGCTGTTACAGCGGTCAAGTTCTTCTATGGGATACCCGAGCAAAATCATCTCCTGTTCAAAAAACTCCTCTTACAGGTTCCGGGCACACTCATCCGCTCTATTCTATTGATATTGTAGGGACTCAGAATGCAAATAACATCATTTCCTGCTCCACAGATGGTGTTTTCTGCAGCTGGACGGTCGATATGTTGGCTCAACCCCAAGAGCTTCTAACGCTAGTAACTCCACCACCCTCCAAAAATGAGGACCTTGCACCTACATGCATGGCATTCCCACAAACAGATCCAACTTATTTCCTTGTTGGATCTGAAGAAGGTATCATCTTTCCTTGTCATAGGTATGATCGTGCTGGTGCAAAAGCTGGGGTTGATCAACGAATTAGCTATCGAGGTCATGCAGCGCCAGTAATGTCGATTGATTTTCATCCTGCTCGTGGTCCTATCGACCTTGGGGATCTCTTCCTTTCGACTTCACTTGACTGGAGCATTAAGTTGTGGAAATTACGGGCACCAGCTGCGACTTCCTCCACTGCAGCCACTGGCCAAGGCCAGCTTGTTTCTCCAATCTTAGACATTACAAGGGAAGATATTGTTTATGATGCAGCTTGGTCACCCGTCAAGCCTGGAGTCTTTTCAATTGTCGATGGTGCCGGAAATCTTGAAATATGGGATATCACTGTTGATACTGAGGTTCCTTTGGCCAAGGTCGCACCTAGTATGCGAAAAGATAATCGGAGTATGATCAGTAAAAGCCTTCACAAAACTGCGTGGGAAATTACCGAAGGAAAGCGAGTCGCCACTGGTGGTATAGATGGATGCGTGACGGTCTTTGAAGTCGGTCCCGATCTAGGTGGCAAGGAAAGCGCACACAACGATGAATGGACCATCGTCAAGAAGCTGGTAACCCGCTTAGAGTGTGCAGAATCTACAGCAATCAACGATCTAAAACGGTGAATCTCAAATTCAAGGAAAAACCATAGATTCTTTCTTTCTGCTTATAGAATATGGGATAAAAAGCTATTACCATGCTCATTTGTCTCATAAAACTTATCTTCCTGTATAGGTTACGATCTAGGTGGCGTTGCGTTCCTGGGATATATACCCTTTTATAGCATTTTGGCGTTATTACAATTGCTTTCTACGCGCTCATATATTTTAAACTGCGATTACTTCTTACATCTACATGTTGTAGCTTAACATACATCTTGTTGCTTCGAACAGTCTCAAAAACTTCCCTTGACAAAATTTCATGATCATTTGGTATACGGCCAAAATTTAAAAATTGTCGCGAATATAACTAGATACAAGGCGATCAGCTGTTACCTCTCTCAGTTATCACTACGTTACCGTTTTTGCTACGATGATTGTTACTTGTTCCACTGCTAATTCATGTATACGGACGTAATTCACCAGGTCTATGATTGAGCAGTATCATCGTCTAGACATATTGTAGCAGATAATTAGTGCCATCGTAAACTACTCATGTCATGTTAATACTTCATCTCATCAGACGTGATGATTACCTCAGGACAGGCAACCTTCGTCAGAGGGCATGACGACCGGTGCCTCATTCCTAATATAAATTGATACGGCGGTCTGCACGCGTGCGCGCCCTCCGCTGCGATAGTCCTGCATCAATGGGACGTTGTCATAGTGCGTCGGCCGCGACGTTCTCCGGGGTAGAGTCTGAGTATCATGAACATATACGCTGCCCTATTTACGACGGGAGTGTACTGGTTCACATCCAAGCAGAACCTCACGCCACAGTTTCTACCCATCGCTTAACTAGTAGGGGCACGGATTTGAACAAGCCAGGAACGGAGTTTCGGACAACTTTCGATCTTCCTGGCCACCCGTATGTCCTCTCGATCAAATCTATGGCTCTTTCTCTTCCAGCATACCCTGCAGCTCTGGGAGTCATGTGGTTTGGGGAGCATTTGAAGTTGAATTGTCTCATCATCTGGAAATATGACCAAACGATCTTGAAAATATATTCCACCAACCATAATTTGACAATCTGAGAAAGCTGTATTCAAAGATTTGGCTAGGCAAGCCTCCGCGCATGAATAAATGGAATACGTCTGGTATTGTAAGACGGTCATGTAATACATCTATTAGAGCATTTTGCGGCCTTCAGCTCAAGGCGTCAGCTCTTGTCGTCATTGATGCTAGCCGGTAACGAATTGAATCGAGATGGGAACTCAACCCGTTGCTTTTTCTATTTGTCGCTGTTTTCGATTTTTCTGGTTAATGATAATATCAAACTGAGATTGTAATCCTTCTTTAAACTCAATTCTTCTCAGGATTTATTAACCCCAAAAGTTCTTTCGTAGATTTGATTTGATTTGATTGTTTGATTTATTCGTGTTATTATGAGTCCAAGACTATTATAACAATAGGGCTCCTCTCTGACCCAGGCCACACCTTTTACAGTGCTCCTATCCCCTTTTGCCACAAACCTAAGATCACTGATACATTGACCCATGACGAGTAGCCATTTGACTCAGTAATTACCC
>JAATOF010002741.1:0-25046 GCA_013170925.1 Podosphaera leucotricha | reverse complement strand
CGAAGATGTGGGGGATGATTGCAAAACGTTGGGCGAGGAGACACGTGTAAGCTGGAGCCACCAAGACCGAGCCCCTACCCATGAAGATTATGTAAAGAAGCATGGATATACCCCTGGATAGCACCGCCGATTGCAGGAGAAATAATACCCCTGTGGCCCTGTACTACCATAGTACTCAGTTGAAATTGAAAAAACTGGAGGAATCCGTTTTGGCATGAAGACAAGACGGTCAGATTCGGGAAAATTAGAGGCATCAAGGGCAAGGACTTAATCATAGAGATTATGCAAATTAGCATGTAGAAAAAATACCCCTGTGGCCCCGTATGTTCGCATATTTGGGCCCTCAGTCTGGATCATCCTGCCATATGGCTAAAATACTCTGTTTGACAACACAACTCTCTAACCGATTCACGATTCTATTTTTCTTTCTCGTGATCACAACGACTCACTCACTGAAGTTATCTATGCTCAGAAGCTTCAATAATACGCTCTCTTTACGGCAGCCTGACGGATGACTTCAGACATTGTGCACAATGTTGATGGTATTCCTCAGATGTCTAGAAAGAATTTCTTGCTGGAAGGCCATGCGTGTGAATGATGGAGACTGTTGTCGAAGAGGAAAGGGGAGCGAGATTGGGGAGAAAGGAAGCTGGATTGTTACGAAAGTCAACGACTCTAGAGTTTGTAGGCACCAAGACCTATTCATTGAAGGATGATGTGGTCGTCCGTCATTCTGGTCATGTTCACACGGAATGTCATGTAGCATGAAAAGCTACTACCACTTAAAATTGAATATTATATGACTATTTTCCTCGCGGTCGATGCAAGGTTTTAACATGTTTCTTCCCTTTGGAGGGTACTAACAGTTGACGAAAGGGGTGAAAGTCCCCAAGATGTAACACCCTGAAGTGGTAACAGCGAATGCACTCCACAGTATGGGTGTTCTAGTTATCTCATATGGTCAGTGCATACACATTATTTAACGTGACGTAGCGATACGATAAACCAGAGCACTCACATGCCTATGCGTTGATCAATTCTCTGTTCTTCTCTTTCTCACTCTCTTTTGGAGGAGAGACGAAGGTGATTATTTAAAATACATGTACATATAGTCCGAGCGTAATCTAAAGTTTTGGGGAGTTAATGTCATGCCTATTGTACTCGTCTGACTGCTTTATATCACCAAGGCGAGACATTAGAAATTTAGAGATTTTATAAAACATTAGAAATTCCGGAAGAAGTTTCATGCATGAGTGACGAGCTCAATGTTTACCCATAGATTGAATAGCGCACATAGCTATAGCTGGATTAGCGGTGCTCTTAAAATTAGTCGCTCAACTACACGTGCAGTTTCAAATTCTGGGTTTTCTACTCTAAAGAAGCTAATGGGGGAAGACTTTCCTCCCTCCGCTACACAACTAAATTTCTAAGCCTCAATACGTAATTTCGTTATTGTTTTCATCCAGTTTTGTATTTGTGACATCAATTTGTAGCTAGTATAGCAAGAAGCCGGGAACTTCTCTTCAGCACTCCTATTTATGGAAATCTTCCCGCAAAATTTAATATTGATAATTGCTTTGTCGGTCGAGATGATATATATTTGAGCCCAAAGACGAGCCAGTTTTGGACTTTCGGGAGAAGTCGCTTCTCAGTGGCTATTAAACTGCAGTATAGTTCTTCCTCGAAAGTAATTTTTAGAGTGCTGCAACAGGCTTAGACCACTCTAGGGTCTGCAACTTGTTCACAAGTAAGACGCTTATAGTAGGCGTTAAGAATTGCTCATTTAGTGAGGTACCAGTGGAGATTTTTTTCTAATCTTGAGAGCCCTAGTAACCTAGATGTATAGCGAAGTGCGGCATTCGAACTTTGGGTAAGTATTTGAGGCCGCTATTGATGGTTGAGTCTTTTTCCTGAAATTTCTGATGTCTCGATATCGTAATATAAAGCAGTCAAATAGTCGAAAATAACTTTGCAAGAGGTAATAAGTAATGTGATTATAGTACGTCGGTAGTTTCTCTTGACCCGACTTGGTTGACCTGACTTGAACATTTAGTTGGAACTTAATACATTTTTGTGGAATATTGAGCTGCCAAAAGGGGCTAGAGGTGCTAATTTATCATAGGAGGACAACCCAATCATGATAAGGCCTTGTAAATGTTGTGTTATATGGATTTATATATAAACGAAACCGTCATTTGCTGTCTAAATTAGCTTCTCAGGATATCAAGAGCAATATGGAGAGGAAGGGCGAGAGGTTTGGTTTGGATTTATACTCTTGAAAAACAACTGCCATAGAGTAGTTAGATTGAGATTCTCAAGAGTGATCCCTTGTAAGCAATACTTCATGTACTTTCTGAGCGACTCGCGTCGAAACTTTTTGGTTCTCTATGGTAAATTTCCTCATGTTATACAAAATCTTTGAGAGATACTACCAATCTAATTAGCCGGAATTTAGTAATTAACTGGCTCTCATTTTTCGAATCGGGTAAAAAATTGGTCGTAAGGACAGAACAGCGAGAGATGTAAAATATAAATAGCGGTGATACTGACATGAATCTGCCTCGATAGCACTCATAGCTAATAGTTAACTAGCAAATTTCTCAAATTTCGTATAATTTTTGAACAGAAGCATTTAGTAAGAGCAGCGCTCTCTCAAAATTAGAAGCCATTTCTAAGTCAGCAATTATATCGATATATCATATATATTCTCGGCAAGAGTTGAATCCAAGCAAAATAATAATCTCGAGATGTGAAATTTGTTTCAATAAATGCGACGAGGCACACTAAGCGTTTGTGGCCTGTGCTACTTTAATGTGAAGAATTTGACGTTACTGATTAGCAGTCTTTATAATCCGATTTCTCAGCCATTAGACATGCAACGACTGTAATATATAAACGTATGAATGAATATATGCGAAATATAGAAGTGTGTAAATATTTGTAGATAGAGATTCTTCATGGAGTAAATATACATACGTCTACATATTCTAGTACGTACATCTACATACATGTATTAATTACATCCTTGGACTATTTTAAAAATTTGTAAATAACAATAAATTTACTACTGTACATGAGTTTAGTAAGTACATGTACAGGATTTCCGCATTTTTTAGATTCTAGACTGGTACGTGCATGACTGATCCTTGAACATTCAGTTCCAAAAATAAACAAAAAATGGGTCCAGAAAGAAGGCCGTGTTTCATGAGTCAAATGGGTGGGGCTCCTCCGTCCGCGCTCGCCGTGACGAAATGAAACTACAGCATTCTTTTCACGTTTACTCTTTACTTTTACTCTTTTACCTTTTCATCTCAACTTTCCATCCTCCTTCCACCCGTTTCCATTTTTACGCTTGCCAGTCCACAGGATCGTTGCAACTGTCAAACCACCCACTCTCGTTACCAAACTTTCGTCTCACGATAACTCATCTCCTCTTTTTACTCTCATCTTTTGTCTTCTTCACACCAAGCCACTGCTCGACTCTAGTCAACTAAAAACCTCTGCGGCAAAGTAAAGGAAAATTTGTTGGCTCTACCACTCCACATCGAAATAATCTCAACTCTGCTCTCCACCGTCCAAGGGCCGAGAACAAAAAGATTTTTAGAACTCATCCGACTACTGAGGAGATAGCAGACGTTAAAATTTGACAGAATTGAGTCATCTCAGGGTATAAACAGTGATACACCTGAAATCCTAGCTTCATAAATCTGTATGTATGTTTTCCCGATACTCTTCTCCAAATATCGTTCGTTTGTTTGTTCAATTCCACGAGATGAGGAGATGTGGCGTTTATTTCTGGAAGTTAAGCACAACTATTTTTAGTATCTAGGCATCCGCACATGTACTCGTTTAGCTCGGTCCCACTCTTGTCTGTTGCCAAAAATAAATACGCTGAGCCTGTTTGATTGGATCCAGGGGTTAATGCTTTATCCAGAAACTGATTTGTTCCACATTATCTCCGATGCAACCCCCAGATCCATATATCACATCAATGTTATACCTTGCTACCTAGGCATCTTTGGATTTATTTTCTTTTGTACAAATATAGCTAGGTAGCTAATCCTATCATAGTTTAGTGCATAAAAAAATTCTGCGACGGGACGTGGTCCATCAAAAGAAGACTCTACTTTTCACCCTCGCGGTAGTAAGTCTTTCGCCTTTTTTATTTGCGACTTTCATTCGTGTTTATTTTTTATTTATTTTTTTATTTTTCACATTCTTCGCTGGCTTCTTCTATCTTCTCACCTGTTTAACTGTTTCGATCTTCCTCATGGGAACGGAAACTCGGGCTAGTTTCCGGATTGTTTTAAGTTCAAACTGGTAATTACCCTTACTTCATTTCTCTTCTCTGATCATTTTATTTGCTTCTAAATCGCCCTCACCTCTTAATAGAGAGGCAACGAAGAATAAGGTGTTCGGCATGGCCCGCCATGACAATTAAATTACATGTACCAATATCAAATATTCTCTATGTTCTATTCACATTTTAACGGCTAGACCATTTATTTACATTCTTTATTTCTAGTGTCTTCGAGCCATGCCTCTAGTATCAAACTTTTCAAGTGCTAATGCACCAACTTTAACCGTTAGTTCCCCACGACCATCATTCAATGAAGAACGGTCAATGTCTTCTCCAAATCTGAGGAAAAAGAATCCGAAAAGCCTTGCTTTAAATCTCAGCCCGAACTCAGAAGGCTTCCAGATTTCCGAGCCTTCCTCGCCGTCTTTTATCAAGCCACCGGCATTAAAAGAAAGAAAAAAACCAAGCTTATTAAGCTTGAATACCGGAGCAGCTAATAATATTCTAAATGATTCATTGGGCTCCCCAGGGCTGCCGACCATGCTGCACCGGAGAAGTCTTAAGCATTCTGTATCCACACCGCATATACTAGCAACTCCAGGATTTGGACCTCGTGGAGGAATGACTCTTAGACCTACCTTGGCTTCTTCCAAACTCAGAGACCCAAGTGCTTCATCGAATAGTTCAACCGATTACAAGAATATCACTCATAATTCAGAAGAGCCTCAAACAGGGGTCCAAATGGCCACTCGTATACCTGGAGCATCCGTTGGTGGTGATACTTTTGACAGGCCTCACTCGGGAGAAGACGCAAAATCACCATCTTATCCTGAAGGTCCTATTCTAATGCATGAACCTAATGTATATTTATATTCAGAGCCCAGGCGAGATGAGGCAATGCAATTCGATGTGGTAATCAACGTGGCGAGAGAAGTCAAGTGTCCGTTTGAGAGGGACGAAGTGTTACCACATGTTTTATTTGGATATTCTAAGAAAGATGCAAACATGTGCTCGGCTTTACTAGGTACTGATCCAACGAGCAAGACTCTTGTAGAGCGTCTCGAGGCTAGCAATGGCGCATTGATTGCAAAATCCAAGCAAGCTGTACAGGGAGGACCTAAGTCTGAAACTAAAAAAAATTCCTTCCCGGAGTATATACATGTACCATGGGACCACAACACTGATGTAATGGACGAATTATGGGGCTTATGTTCTCTCATTGAGGCCAGGAGTAAAGAAGGAAAAAAAGTACTCGTGCATTGTCAGCAAGGAGCCAGTCGATCGGCAACTTTAATCATTGCCTATGGAATGTATGCCAATCAAAATCTTGGACCAAATGAAGCATACCAATTGGCTCAATCAAAGTCACGATGGGTGAACCCGAACATGTCTCTTCTATTCTCTTTGAGTGATTTCAAGAAAATGATCGATGAGAGGAAAGCCGAGAGAATCCGGAAACCACCAGCTAAACATCGTTTAGCTTTGTCCACGGACATGATGGATAGTACGTTATGTACATCATTTTGTGTTATCAGCATCAAGACTCTACATAATCATGATACACGGAGTATCATGCGCACAGTATAGGATGACGTGGTCACGTGGTAATTCGACAGGTTTGCATTGGAGTTAGGCGAGAGGAGTGAGAGGATTAGAATACAACTAGCGAGGAGTCTACTTTTCTGTTAGCTTTTTTAGTTATTACAAAGGAATTAGGATGTAATTTGCAATCTATTATTCACGAAGAAGAATCCTGAGACGCAAAATCTTACCGCCGTAGTCGGTCACTCTGTGGATGCAATCTAATTATGCCAAAGCAGAAAACAGCTTTGACGCGATGAAGCAGTAATAAAGATATTCAGAGGAAAGTTTAGTATAGAAGCGATATCTTCAGCAAGAATACATTTAAAGTGACGCTGTAAATGAAATAGGCACCTTTGGCGAAATTGAATTTAAGTATCGATAAACTTGTACATGGGGCAGACAAATGACGTTAATGATACATTACACCAGATCTATGACATGACTGTGTTCCCATCAATTACAAACCAACCATCAGCGACTATTATGACAAATTCCTTTCACTAACTGTATAGAAGCCGTGTAAGGCGAATTCATACAACCTCTGCAGATTACATCAAGAGACAATATTCAGTAACCATATTATCCATACCACCTTTCTAAATACGAAACTCATCAAGCAAAGACATAACACCTACAAAATCCAGACAAATCCGAGAGATGAAGTATACTAACCACAGAATCCCCATAACACATCGCAAGATGATTTAAGATGATGAACACTATCCAGGCCCATACCATCTCGGAGCATGATACACTCCTTATATACCGTAAAATGATACTACGTAGCAGATTGGTCCCACACAAAACGTATTATAATATCCACACTCTATTTGGAAAGTGGCTCTCTAAATGCAACAAGAACATCAAGAGTAAATAAAGTGTTAGACTTGTCACTATACACTAGGTAAAGAAACCACCAACCACTTTAAAATCTGCCATTAAATCCAGGATTTTACACATCTCGAATGATGTGTAGGGTATGAAGTACGAAAGTAGGGGGGTAAGTATATGACGCGGTGCTCGATACCCTCTGAGGAATCCATTCTATACTTCGAAAGACGATACACACCAACTAACGAACCTACACAACACTGTAAAAGATGTTTACCAAATGCAGGAATGCCGTCAAGGGTAAAGCTCAAGATGTGCTGCCGAAAGCTAAAAGATTCACGATAATTCGAGAGATTTCGTCAGGTGTTAGCCATTAAATAAGAGAATAAGAGCGTGGTCTGAGACGCACCGCGCACCAATGAAGCTATCGATATTTTCATTTCAAGAAGCTACTTTTTCCCCAGAATTTTGCAGTGGAAGATGATGGCTGGCTAAACTTGAATGATTCGGTAGAAGCACTACAACCGATTAAGGAATGTGTGCTACCCATCGTCAAGATCACTAGGGATCTGTATTCTAATTATACTGATGTGTAATTACTATCCGAATGAAGGTCTTTGTCATGACATGAGATTGATTGTCACCCAAATTTCAAGTATGTCATCCAAGCGATGATCGTTCCACAAGACAAATGCTTCTACGGACGGGAGCATTGCCTCGTCAAAACCGAATTGAGGGCGACCCGTAGATCTATTGAGCTGATTTGGAATTGCATTGGACTTCGGCTGTTCTCGTGACGCTCATTTTTGGATTCTTTTGTCTTAAATGGGAGCCGTTGGGTTGATAGAAATTTCCTCTCAAAATGAAACATTAACTGAACGGGTATGCTCCGTTTTTGCTTTATTCTAAACAAACATGTAGGTAATTATCAGCAAAAAATACTTGACCTTGGGGCAATTGTGACTTATGATTCATGAATCATTCGTCGTAATTAATGTCAGATCTCAAGATAGTATATGTTTTTGTGCTGGTGGTGTGGTTTGGTGAAATTATGCCTTTTACATTGTAGCCGCGAAAAGTGTGATATCGTATTCGAGGGACAGTGCATAATATGAATAAGGGATAATCTTTTATACTCTTTTATTTCACTATTATAAGATCAAACTGGCTTGGCTACTAGAAGACGTCATACATGAATATCTGTATCAGGGAAAAATATAAATCGATACCTTGAGTCCCAACTTGGCTCGAGTATACAACAGAACGAATCACTAGGAATGGTCTCAATTTCCACATATCTTATCGTCTGAGGTATTACATTGTCTATTATTCATAAAGATCTTGGCACAAATAAAATCTAAACTCGTAAAGCTATTAGTGGTTAACCATAGGTTGAGTTAAGACGAGCTATTCATCGACTCGTATTTCACTCCCTCCAGAGAAAAGTCTTTCCTGACATCTATATTTTCATGCCAGATTTTAGTGCTTCACCGAGTGCTTAGAGGGATGCGGAGCTGTAGACATGAATAACCTCATGAAGAAAATCGTTGTGATAATATACATATGGACGTGCAATGCACGAGCAAATCGTCGGGAAGATTTTGCGCTCAAACTTAGGTAATCAGTCAGAAGATATAAAGGATTTAATAACGTGCAAAGTTTATTCAATTGATCAAGAGCTGAACGCTGGTTTCTTTCTGGTTTCGCCAGAGATGCACGCGCGCGTGAGAGCCAATAGAGCCTTGACAGGCATGATGAATCACTCCTGAATGGAAAGGCAAAAGTCTGTTTGAATTGCATTTTCTGTATGAGAAATTCATCAATCCATGTCCTAAAAATTGCGCTGCCTATTGATGATTGACTTTCTGTAACATCCATACATAGATGGATCTAAAATCCATTGAAAGATGTAGATGTAGATGTAGTTGTTTACTTCACTTTTCGTTGATTTAGAATAGGTAGAGACAGATCATGGATTACGCTCGCCTCTGAAGCCGGTAGAGCTGAAAAAGCTGGGCCTGTTCAGCAAAAGGAATCTAAGGAAGTATTTGAGAGGCTTCGATTGACTTAGTATCGCAACTGAAAGTATATTCAATTTGGATAAGACTGGACCGGCTTCAGGTGTATATTTAAACTTTGCTAATTCGCCCAAAGACAACCCATGTTAATTATCTCGAGAATCGGCATTGGGTGACGATATTTGAGTGTGTTTCTGCTATCGATCAAAACTTGTGTTCTGTTATTGTTTTCATGTGGGAAATCCTTACAAACTACTTGGATTTCTTCATCGCGTCTTGAGTATCTGTATACAACTTCAGAGAACAAATGGATTTACAATAAAATTGGTAGAGAGAAGTTTCAACGTGTATTTTATATGCAATCGTAAGTAACCAACCTGCAACGTCCTCAACTATGAATATTTGATGGCCACGCGAACTACCTCATAGACTTTGTTGGATAATGTAAGCAGAATAAGATTGAGTGTCTCATCCTGCTTGCACACTCGTCACAGATATAACAACCTCATAATCTCTCGTGTTTTTCGGGTTTCAAATCTAGGCACCGTGATCAGATCAGAGAGTTAGTTCTTGGCTCTTCGATTTTGTTACACCTGTAAATAAATCAAGGCTAATTACATACGAGGCAACATTTATTAACGAAAGTGATTCTAACTGGTTGATAGAGCTATTGGTCTCTGTCCTTATAATTCAAGTATGGTCCCCCGACTCTTCTTAGGCTCCCCAAAGACCTGTAACTCCCCCTAGAAGAGATTTCAACTGTGCCCAAGAAACCTTGGAAAAGTCCGGCCTGGAAGTTAGTGCAGCGGAGAAAAAGTCGTAATTTTCAGATGTATGATGGTCAATGGTGTAAGAAGGGCTTTGTAAATGAAATACAAGACAACCAGGAGATACAAATTTTTCAACTTTTGCCTAGGGAAAGAAGTATTGTAGAGAGAGATGCCATTATCCACCAAGAAATTGGTCTCATACATGGTCGTTATCACATAGCTATTAATTGTAGGAACATGAGCAAAATCGCTCGACATCAATTCGATCGAAACCAACCCTCTGGAAATGGGGCCTTGGGATAAGTCTCCGAAATTCTTCGAGCCATGTTGATGACATGAAAAGATCCCTTAAGATCTATCGAGGACTAAATTTCGATATGCTATAACTTCTTACTAGATATTATCTAGTCCTATCGAAATTTGCCTTGTCAAAGGGCAAAAAATATGAGACAAAATCATGCTCAGTCTTGTACCTTTTGTCGTAAACACTCCAAGTATTTAGTCACTACATGGTTATAGGGTCACAGGATTTTAAAATTAGTAGTAACACAACTCTGGATTCATCAAGTGTCGGCTGATCTTGAATGTTGTAACGTAGCAAATATGATTGTGGATGTAGGGAAGCTTTAGGAGTACAATATTCTAAGTTTTTTTTAAACCAAAGCGGAATCGCTATACAAATATCGATAAGGAGTCTCCAGCGTCACTGTGTATATCCACCCCAACACGCTCAACACAGAGTCTTGATATGTATGAAACGGGCAAGAGAAAGAAGTATACCTTCGAGAAAGCCAAAGACATGATGAAAGGCCCAGAGGACATATCTAGAATTACGCAGCGGTTATAAACTGAAGTTTCCTTTCATCAATTGTGATTTATTGGAGTAGTTGAGGCAATTTCTGTAGATTAGATGAAGAGAACAGGAAGGAGCAAAACGGGATCCACACTCAATCAAGCATAGCTGTGTAGCGCACTTTATGAAGGAAAGCCTTTGAATCTCAAGACAAAATACAAGTTTGAAGTGAAAGACTTCCATCATAGGACTTCCCTCTTAAAATAAAAGATTTTGATCGGACATACGTTGATGACGAAGGCGACAAATTGAGACCGTAGAATGAAATCAGATAATAGTGATTACTGCATGAAAGAAAGAGCTTTATCTTGGGAACACACAAAAATGTCTTAAACATTTTGATTTAAAATTTATCATCGTAAGTCTATGAACTGGTTATCGCACGGCGGTGTCGTGCGCCACGCTGTCTTGATGTCAAGTGGGTCTCCCGTTCAACTATAGACTCTGATTTTTGCACAATCTCATCACCTTCGGTCAAAATCAATTCGATGTGACATGGATTTGACATGTATGGATTAATCTAAACCCAAAGTTAGTGTTTATTTAACCGAGTCATATGAATTTATTAACTCACACGTCCATGTGCGCGGTATGTCCTTCGGCGCTGCTTAGGAGCTTGGTTGACCTGAATGTGCTTAACGATCAGGTTTCCAGTGTCGAGCCCTTTTGTATCGGCATTGGCTTCAGCGTTTTTTAAAAGCCCGAGAATAAATTCCGCTGATTTGACAGGCCATCTTGCTCGAGTGACGCCAAACTGTTTCCCTATAGAAGGGCTTGTCAACAGAACACAGATGATTTCCTTCTTGATCAAAATTCTCACCTTGAGCCGCTCGTCCAGTTCCTCCGGCATACCTTCGCATTGGGACGGCCTCAACCTTTTCTTGCACGTTTTGAAGAAATTTGATGGCTCGTTGTAATTTCCATCCTAATATATATTAGCCCAAATTCAAGGTTTAGTCAAAGACAAGAACTTGAGTGAACGTTTAATTCAGATATGTTAAATGGTTGACACCGGGTAGAAGGGAGACTTGCCGTTTACGGCTTGCGCAGTTTCGCGAGTATTTTTGAATGACACTCTGAGGTAACTCCCGTGGGCTCTCGCAGACCGGGCGGGCGAAATCTCTGTTGCGGCGTATCGGACCTAGGAAGTTGAATAATTAGCAAATTTTATTGTACTTAACAAGCTTAAGTTGACATTTTAAAGGCTTTTTAGATTTCTTTGGTGAGCCGGGGAGTTTAATCAGTCTCATATTTTCATAGATAAGATTTGTGTAAGGTTCATATCGATACCAGAGATCATGGCGATGAACATATCAAAGCATTGGGCTTTCTTACCATCTTGGTACCTGTTGTTTGGAGGTATTGTTGTTGATGGGTCTTGTCGAAAGCCGAAATTTTGTCTCGCTTGATGAATTCTTGTAACAGGTGGTTGTGGGATTATGAATCCTCGCTAGGGGCCGTCCATCACACATCAAAACTTTTTCGAATCCCTGTAGTGATTCGCGGCACACACTCTCTTACTAAATTCACCCTGATATTGATCTACATTGTAAACTCAGCTACGGATATTCCTCAATTTCCAAGTATCTACACGCGTGACAAGAGTTTTCAAGCTCTGCAAGAAAAGTTTTACACTACGCGGTCCTCATCATGGTTAAACGAAATAGTAAAGAGGCCATTCACAAGTGGAATGGAACCAGTCCATCGGCTAATCGATCAGTCCTATTACAAGGTTTCACTTCGATCAGCTCTTCAATTTATGCAGGATACCCTTTAGTCTATAGTAATGTTATAACATGTGGCGTTCATAAACAATGAAAGTATCTTACAAAAGGTTAGCTACTCGAGATGTTTCTATCAAATTAGAATCAGGTTATAAAGTTGTTGATCCAACAACCGAAACACACTGCTTTGCTTTTATGGATCGAGCCTCCTTTATCGAATGGTTTAATTCAAAAATTAACAAGTGGAACTCTATCCCAAGGCCGAAGATAAAACTGCCAACTCACCTCTGGCTGAATTGTTATCCACAGAGTTAAGATCAGTTGGAAGGCAAACAGTAATAGAGTGGGCCAAAGTATAAAATTTTAATTTAGTGGCTAACCAGGGATACATTCAGGCGGCAATGATCAATACAAAGAGTCAATTGCGAGGCTGGACTAAGAGCTCTGAAGAAGCTTAACAATAAAAAGATTTACACAACCATGCAAGTCAATCACTCTGTGGATGAGATGAGGTTGGAATCTAATTCTGCCATAGCTGTTGCCTCACGATGATTCACAAATATACTTGCGTTCCTCTTAAAGGGGAATAAAATAGTGGGAAAACTCAGGAATGAGTCCCTATCTCTGAAAGTGGCTGAAAATCTCTTGGCCACCGGAATTAAATGGGAAAGCTTCAAATAAGTAGTGCTATCAAGCAAGGTTCTCAGGCATCGGAGAATCTTTCTCGAAAATAGAAAATTCGAAAAACCAGTAGAGGTTCCTGAAATACTGCTAGTTAGCAATAAAGATTGAGCTGTGATACTCGTACAAATCTATGCTTTGGAAGCTACATTATTCACGCGAATTCCTTTACGAGCTCCAAGTTCTTATATTCTAGCATTATTTTGGCTGGGGATCCACAACTTTAAAAGGTCTAGGAAAATTTTGTTGTGAAGAATGTGTTTATGAATGAACACCGTGAAAAGCGGAAAAAGAATGTCTAGACCCAAGCAGATTGAGAGATAACTTTTCAGTGGAGTAATGCAGAACAGCTGACTAAAGCTAACAAAGTTTTTGGTAAGAGAATACCGAAAAAATTGAAAATTTTTTTCCGGCTCATACAACTTTGAGGTCGGTTTAGTTAGGACCATAAGCTCATCAAGTATGAAGATCCCGAAGAAAGAGGATCTAAGCATAATCCAACTCTGGAAGAGAACGAAAACCAAGACGATAATTACTCTGAATCTAAAAACGAAGCTGGATCTTCTAAATGTATCAAAGCCAGAAAGATGCAGAATCCAGTCAACCATCGCTCTTACCCTCCTTGACTGGTCATCTTTTGAGTGGGAGCCTCGCGACTTTTTTTGTCTAAGAGGTATCAGCTATTGGTTAACATACAGGGAGATACTGTTTCTATAAATTTAATGCAACTCCTATGAGGCTGGTATGAAATCGTCCCGGGTAGCCGACCTTAATAGTAGCATAGGCATGTTATGTCTTCTTAAAATAACATACTGAAAAACTTTTCAGATCAAAGCAGAGACTATAAGGGAATCTATGCTTGATCTAAGGTGTTCCAGAGGCTGCTCTGTTGAGTTTGTTTCAAAATTCAATACAGTCGCGAGGGAATACCCGGCTGCAGATATTGAATTGTCTCGAACTCAATCCATCACAACTTTAGAGAAGGAAGTTAGAGAAAAGGCCGGTCTATGGTTTCACATCGTTTCTCGTCTGATTCGATGTCTTCAGTGGACTTTTGATCATTTGGGTTACGACTTCATCGCCTCAAATTACGATAAAATTGACAATTTTGGTGAAATAAATTCATCAAAGGATTAATTTCGAGGAACTTCTCTAAATTTTACCCTGGTCAGCATCCGTGGAGATCATTCGTCAAATAGTTCCAATGAAAGATCATGATACTAGCACCTCGAAAAAGAAGAGCATATCTCTAAACACTGCTGAAAGAAGGAACAGGATCAGAAGATTGCTCGTACACCCGAACAGTAGTCGCCGAGTGGCATTGGTCAGCCACCATCTTTATTTAATCAAAACTAACTGATACCTGATGGTGAATTTCATGATAGTCATAGCGTCAATATAGATTTTTATTTATTTAATGACTACGTAAGGCATTACGAGAAAAAAAGTACTTCCGACAGTTCCAAGAGCCTTTAAATTGGAGAGATAAATTACACATTACCTAGTCCTTGATCCTGGTGTGAGCGTCACTCAGCAGGTACTAAGTGCCCAGAGTATTTGGAATTTTAGAGACCATTGGCTCTTTGACTTAGGAGCAGACACTGACACAACAAACGTCCACCGCAATTTTAAAAAAGCATAGTTGTCCAGCCTAGCCCGACGCAATGTCTGATAATGTTACCACATTAAAGAAGATCATATCCGTCTCAGACTTTGACTTTAGCAGAGTCTACGCCACGCGAGGCTACAATCATATAAGCCCAAGGCAGACAAACAAGTATAGTATTTAACAGCCTGCGCATAATAGTCCCTGATTAGAAAAGAGAAACTATTTCGGCCACTATTCTTTGTCAAATTGCGTTTAGTGATTGCCTTTCACATATTTTCTACATCATCCAAGTTCCTCAAGAAAAATATCATTTTATATAGAAGCCTCGAAAGAAGCTGGAAAAGAAGAGAAGATTAAATCTTCTACGACCTACAAAGTTCCTGGAAATTTGGATACTGACGACGAAGGCTCGCCATACTCAAAAGATAGCATAACTATGTCAAAAAAATAGGACCTGATGGATTCAAGTATCAAAAATCAACAGGCGATTCAAGAACAACACAGTGGATCATCAAATCCTGGAGTAACCGAGCCGCAAGGAGCTGAGCCTACAAAGCTAGCAGAAATCCCGCCTAAAATATATGACTATCGGCAAGAGAGTCGTTCAAAAATTCTTTGCCGGCTTCAGAATCTCCCTCCCCCTTTCTTACCAACTTTTGTCGCACTGTTACTTCCACAGCTAATAGCATTTCAAAGAGAAGCCAAAAAATGGTGTATACGAGATGGAAAATTAGGTTCTTTTTTCACTCATATCTTTGGCTTACAAGGAAAGATTAATGACAGATTTCTTCTCGGCTCAATGAGATCAATGAGATCAATTTGTTTAATTAAATATTTTTAATACCATCCCTACTGATAGATAGTCACGAACTGTACACTGGTCTCTAACTAGGTAACCCGAAGCATCACATGATAGACGAAAGTTTTTGGCTCGCATCATCGAACAATTTGAAGATAAGCAAGCTTGACAAACTTGCAGGAGCCAAATTCAAAGAATGAACATGCCTGAGTATCGTCCTAAAGGCTGTTCTGGAATCAAGACGTGGTATATTTTTCAAAATCCTTTAATTAGTATTTTTGCACCGAAAAGTTCATCATGCGCATCCTATCCAGATCTTGACGCTAATGTCGATACGAAGATGGAAAGTGTAAATGCAGCCAAAATTGCGCGAGTTGTAGTTAATGTCGTTGATTGTAGACTATCTTATCCTAGGAGTCGAAAACCACTCGTTAAGTGGAGTTCTCAAAAATGATTCAAACATCTATCTACCTAGTGAAGGACGATGTGGGAGATGTTCAAACAGGACATCAAATTCGGACTTGCCCAAAATACGGATGACATCAATAAAGCCCTCGAAATCCTATCAAATTAGTTGCTAGACGACATCCATGAAAAATTGCCCCAGAAGAATAGAAATTTACTGAACGCTTTAGAGAAGGCGATCAAAATACTCTACCACACCGATCGTCAGATATTAAAATTGTGAGAAGTGAGATATTAGCGACTTGGTATGGCTTTCAGTAATTTGGCATAAGATGTATGAAATAACCCAGAGTCTTAACGTAAGAGAAGAGGATGTTTCGGCATGGTATTTGCCTGTGCTAGGTCGAGAGTTGGAAATAGATAGTCTCCGTAATATATATATATATATATAGACTATTTCTAAGATGAAAAAAGGATGTATTATTAGGATACACCTGGATATATCAGAAGGCATCATAACATATCATAACATACCGCTAAATCATCAAATATATATAAAGCCTCTTCTAATACTTCCCGTAGCCCCAAGTTCCACCAAAAATAAATTTATATTTAGAGACCAAAAGGGCATGGAGAAACTAATTCCATAGGGGCCTTTTCATCATATGGCAAAAGATGAGCTCCTTGTATTAAGAAAAACTCTGACTGCTCATCTTGAAAAAGGCTAGATATGGGCCAGTGCGTCTCCAGGAGACGCTCCGGTGCTATTTATCAAAAACCTTGTGGTGGGTTACGTTTGTGTTGCCGATCGGGCTCTTAATTGAATACGTCGCGCGAAAATATCGTTATCCATGACCCCTTATCAAAGAAACATTGAGGTCCGTATCTAAATCAACTTGGATTACTAAAGCAGACGTCCAATCTACTTTACCTAAGCTCGGAATTCGAGGAGATGAAGAAAAACTGCATTTCGTACAAGATTCGCCTCTCATGAATGTCTTGTTACCCCATTTGATCACCAGGGAGCGCCGCTAACATTCCAGAGACATTTTAACGAGACTATAGGAGATTACCTCGATATCTTTTGCACGGCAGATCTTTATCTTCATCAACTCTTTACATCAAGTGATCTGGGGGATCACGGGCGTACAGTGAATGAATGCAGTATTTGAACGTCTCAATAAAGCTGGGCCCCTAAAGAATGGAAGTTTGCCGGAATGCAAACAAAATACCTTGGATCTATAATATGTGTGGGGGAAGGAATTAAAGTAGTTGACTTGGAGATAAGGTTCAAGCGATGAAGGTAAAGGAGAGCGAAGTTTATTCGAGCTCGCCAATTTGTATAAGCATTTTATCCGCAATTTCAGTGAAATTGCCTAGCCATTATTACTAAGCCTCACAAAAAAAGATGATGTAATTAAACTATGCAACAAAATTATCCCAGACTTTTGAGCAAAATTCTACTCTTCATCATCCTGTGGCAGAACAACAAATCGGAGCGACTCAAATTTAAATATAGATGTATTTGAATAATTAATAATTAATTATGTAATGTTTTGAATTACTAGCTTTTCTAGAAAAGGAGTGGTGTTCGAAAAAAAGATGACTAATTTCTGGGACTTTTATGTTGCCACTATTTTACTATCTAGTTTCATCCCCTTTCGCAGCCACCACGGGCTTTATTCGTCGCGGCATCGACTCCATAAGATTCTGGCTGGTGCTAGCCTGTGTCTGTGCCAACTCTTTTTTGATCCGTTCCCAAAGTTCTCCGACTCGTTGGGGATGCTCCGGGTATCTCCCTAACCGTCTCTTTAACTCACCCTATAGATGCTCTATTGGCTTTAAATCAGGATATTGAGCGGGCAAAACCAAGCAGTTGACTTTTTAGACCTTAAATAATCCTTTGTTGCCCTCGTGCAGTGTGTCTGGGGTCATTATCTTGTTGCAATATTAGGTGGTTCATGGGGGGTATATCACCCAGGATGTTACGGCGTGCAACAAGTAATTTCGCCGTCTGCTTAAAGAAATACTAGTAAGATAATTACTTCAAATCATAGACGAACAAATCGAGGCAAGACAAGGGATTTAATTAAGGTTTTTATTCATAAACTCACAGAAAGTTGAGAAGCTGGAGATCCAAGTAACAGATCCAGCTTTGTTATATACAGTAGAATATCTTCAACTTAGCGAATCGATCACTCCCCGACTCGCAAACCCATAAAGCCATCTCCTATGCGAAACTCCTTTTCCACACCTCCCATGGTTGTTGAGTCGCGTCCGACGCGTTTTGTCTCGTAATCTTCGTGACTTCGTGTCGACCTGCATCACTTCTTACGAGCCATGACACAGGAGACATATTGCTTTCATACGACGAATCAAGTTTTAGTCTAGGATAGTTATAGTTAACCTCATCACTGCAAATTCGATTGATCTTGGTCTCATCAGACCAAATGATCTTTTCCAGCCTTTAACAGTTCACTCATCAAGGCCGGGTGCTTAACTCGCTTTCGGGCCCTTAACCCCGACTCTTTCAGATCCCTTTTTATGGTTTGAAGATGAACCAGCTCGATACCTATGAACTGCTGTAGATCTGCGGCAGCTTGTTTTCGAGTCTTGGTAGTCCCATGAGTAATATTGTGGACGATTGTTTGCGTGTCCCTCTGCCCCCTCCAACGTTAGAAATTGTCTCATCTGACGAACCCTGCCGACCGCAGATTTAGAGCAATGAACGTCATTAGATATCTTACGGCACGATTCTCCCTTGTGAAGTAGCTCCACGATGCGCTGTTTGGTGGTTGTGCTCAATTTTGCCATATTGTTGTTACCTTAACTACCAAAGCACAGTCAAAATTTGAACTTTTTATTCAAAAATTATTATTGCCTATGAACTTACACGGTCGTATTTAAGAATCTAGAGATTATTTGACGTTATTCTGGGCTTGTGTGGCTTAGGATGATAGGCTCTTGTCAGAAGTGATAATGAAATCTTTGCTGGTATCAAAATTGTCCCACAAATTAGCCATCTTTTTTCGAAAACTTCTCCTTTTCTAGAAAATCTACTAAATCAAAACTCTACATGATTAATTTTTTAAATATATCTACATAAAAATTTAAGTCACTCCGATTTGTTGTTCTGCCGCAGTATGATGAAGAGTAGAATTCGGTTGTTTTTTAGGCTACAACGTAAAAGGTCTAATTGTTTGGACCTGTGTGGGTCAGGTCCTTGAAGAGTTTTCACACAAGGCCTTTTTTGGTAGCATCTGATGAGTAATCCTTTCGAGCGAGATTGTCAATTTTTGAAGATAGGGAATCATAAATATCGTCCAGCTGTACTGGTGCAAGTCATAATTTTGAGGATAATTCAGCATAAATTCTGGGATCAATGTTATAAGATTTTAGAACTGTATGCTGCTTCTTGTTTAAACGATTATCTCCTAATCCTTCAGGGACATCTTCCGAGCATCTAGTAAGCGAGTCTGGTTTTCCCCCCTAGTTTTCATGGTCGATAAGTGATAAAAAAATTAAAATGAGAGAGATATTCAGACCAGCGAGCTTGCCGACGATTGGAAGTTTTTGTACTCGTAAACCACTCGAGGTTCTTGTAGTCAGTAATGACGGAGATAGGTTTTAATATACCCTGTAATTCACTCCGAGAGCTAATATTCAAAGGCCGTTACTACAGCAAGGAGTTCTTTGTCGTAGATGTCGTAATTAATTTGAGCTGCCGTTAATCTACCTAAAAAGTGTGCTACCGGGTGAAAGATCTTCTAGTCATCATACTGTGATAGAATACCACCGCAAGCCCAGTCACTATAGTCGACTTTGACTATGCAGTGACAATCTGGATCAAAATAGCGCAGTATAGGGGTCCTCATAAACGCCAACTTCAAAATTTCCCAAGGCAGTGTTACAACTAGAATTCCATATCCAGGGTGTTCCTTTTTTTAAATCCGTTAGTGGTCTGGTAACTTCAGAAAAGTTTTTTGTAAATCGACGGTAAAAATTAGCAAGCCCTAGAAAGGCTTGCACATCCTTAACACGAGACTGTGTTTTCTAACTCTTGATGAATTCTATTTTGATAGGGTCCATTTCGTTATCCTTACGAGAAATAACTAAACCGAGATATTTTACTTCGTTTGAATCGGAAATGCTTTAATTTATGTCAAGGTCGATAATTTTTGTGGTTGGTTTTGGAAGTGATGGTGTCAAATAAGATTCAATTTGAGGGAAGTGAGATCTTTGATATGCGGGTTAGACTGCGGGTAAGGTTTAGAGTGAAGACTATGGAAGGATTGCAAACAAAAAGGAGAATAAAACTGAATTGAATTTTCAGTCCAGTCGATAGAAGGGTTATGACGGGTAAGTCATCCGTGACCTAATATAATGGGAGAAAATCTTAATTTTGGTAGATTCGGCGTGGTGGTTATTGAGGATTTTGGCGTCTACTACATAAGTTACTACACCGGCCGAAGATTGTCGACCATCTACAACTCGAAGAATCCGGGGCTGATCTATAGATATTGTGGGTAATTTGAAATTTTACACTAAAGTCGAGTCGATGAAACCGAATCCATTTCCCCCAGATTCAATAAATACGCATGTACTAATTGAAAATTCCTAAAATTCTAGATAACAAGATAGAATTAGAGAGCTCAATATATTAGGTCTATTTTTTTGACGAAATGTCTAAAATCTGGAGGGAAGGGGATTCGATCTTTATTACTCTAACGCCAAAACTGTGACTATAGCTGTGATTTATTCTTTTCAATGATTGAGATCTTGAAGAAATTGGCGTTGGTCGTTACCCTCTATCACTTCATCTCTTGACAGTGGGTCGCCACGTAAATCTTGCTGGGGTGGAGGAAAAGGAGGCAGAGGACAGCCGAAATTACCTGATGGTTTTTATAAGGACAGGTTGAGTAGCCCGAGTATTGAAAGGAGATTCTAGAATTAGCAGGAGTGTTTGGGACCGCAGGAATAAACATATAACCTGGGTTAAAAATTGGGTCTGGGGGAGGCCACTTGTTTTGGGGAGCCTTGCCATGAACAGATGGTGATTTTCTCCCCTGTTGCGCATGGTCTTGGGGGCTAAGTCTAGGCGATGCTGACAATTCCTACACAGCTCAACAAATTCGTCATAAGTGTATTCATTATCGAGGTCTTGCTGGTGGCTTATTCTGTCTCGCAATTCTCGAGAAACTCCATCTATGAGTGCTAAAATCAGTGTCTCCTCATCTGTGATCCTTGCGATCTGTTTAAGGCGTTGAAATTCGCCAAGGTAAGCTCCAAAGTCCCTATTTTTCTGGCGCAAGTCGAATCGAGCGGGACAAGCATCTTTTCACTCGTTGGGATTCCGATAGGAGAAATCAAGGACTTTCCACATCTCGGACAGACTTTGAAAAGTGAATACTCCATCATCGGTGAGGTAATTATCCACATAAGATTGTGGCTCAGGCTCGAGATTGTATAGATTAGAGCCAACTGAGACTGTAGGCTAGTGTATCGGATGGGATTTTGAATAATACACACTTTAAAACGACGCTTAAAGGGATCATAATTCATTTCATCGTCACCTAAGAATTTTTCCTCTGCCTTGTAATTTTCCGGAGGGACTTATTGAGTGGAGTGAGGGGCGTGGTCATGGGTTGGAGGTTCTACAGTAGGCCGAGTTGCTATATCTTCGGCTAAGGCTAATTGTTTAGTCAAAGTTGTCGATGTTTTTGTACTGGGTGCGGGTATGAATTGAGGACGAGGGCAGGAACGAATGGGTAAGGATAATGTAAGGCAAGGGGAAGTATAATTAAACAAAACGTTGCACAACCTCCTAAAAATGTCGTGTGCAACGGTATGTGAATGGGAACTGCCAGCTCCTGTTAGAAACGCAGGACAGTTTGTCTTTGATGGCCGAGTTTAGTCCAAGCCGACCTCGGGTAGTCGGTTTTGTTGGAGACATTTCGAACCGTTACTTGTACTCTTAAACGGTGCCTGAATCCTATTTAAAGGCTTATCTTTCTTCGACTGTTATTTGTCGAAGCTTTCAGCACAAACCTTGGGACAGTATTCGATGTTCCTACATCCGGGGCATTTCCGCAGTATGGACTACGATAATTGGATACAACATTACCCGGAACACCGAGTCCCTGAAAACCCGAATTGGGTGCTGTAATTGAATTAGCAGAGGCTTCATTCAGCAGGTTATTGGCAACGGGATTTCTATAAAGCAGGTTAATGTTAGGTCATGAGAGAAGACAACCTTCGTAATTTTGATGGTTATACTCACAATCTAGGTCTAGAGGTTTGCTCTTCAACGAACTGTATTTTGGTACCATAAGCACAGTCGGCTGCCAAAAGCGTACCAATTGTCTTCGAGGCCTGAAAACTTTCGCATCTCAAGGCGGGCCCACCCTTTTGGAGAGCTACATGTTTCGTTGTTCTTAGTATCTTCGAGATGTTGCACTTTTTTGTTATTTAATCTTATTGTATTCAGCTTCTAAGCTTTGACAATAGATTTAAAAAATACGACTAAGTTGCAAATTTAAGAGTTTTGTCCCTTTGAACTACAAGCCAGGCACCGGTTATAAAGCTCATAACTTAATTAATAACCTTGCAAAACTCCAAAATGACATTAATACTTGAGCCCTTACACCAATAATCCCTTTAATCAGGTTTATTTTTAATTATTCTTTTTCGCTTTTCCTTAATTTATTTGTATTGCAAGGCATTTGGGAGACTCCAAGTACCTAAGAAGATTGTATCTACCAACACTCCTAGCATGCTTCTGAGAATAAATCTCAGCCCTTCGACGTTGTCTCCTCCGATAAAAGTCCCCATAACGGTTTTGTATGTAAGTTTTCATCAAGCTCCATATATCCTCAATAAGATATAAATCAGAAGAGTTTCCCAGACAGATACTGCGGAATGAACTGAAGTATTGTTACGCCTGAGAGTAAGCAAGTAGATGTATTGAGATTGATTACTCTAGTGATATGCAACTTGATGACATAACCATCTCTGATGTATGTTTCATCACTCAAAATAATTCAATGTCGATCATTCACATCAAAGTAAACATATCGCTCCGCCCATTCTAGTCGTAGCCCTTTGTATTCGTTGGTAAGTTAAGGCTTGCTTCGTGCAATCTACCATGATATCCACTTCGGTGAAGGGCATTTCAAATGATATCTTGTCTAGCATTCTATCGTTGATATTCTAAACCAAGTTTGAGGTATTACATCTGTCTGGTCTCTCAAGAAGGGCAAACATATGTTACCAATTCTTCCTTTTCCTTGGGTTTGAGTAGTAGTGGTCGACCAGTAATTCTTCCTGGAAAGATACGACCTAATCGTAATGTGCCTCTCGCTTGGTGGAATGAAATACTGAAGAAATCTAAGATTTTTCTGATGGAGTAAGTGTCTGGCTCGATGGAGCGGAAAAACCTGGTTCCAACCGGATTAGAATTGTGATCAAGTCATATCAAGAATACTTACTGATCTTGCTAAAATTCTCTAATCTTTGATTAGTCTAGCTGAGTGACGGTTTCCTGTTAGAGGAATCACGATGTTGTTCTGACGAGCAATTCTAGTGACTACGTTTAGAATCGTGATCTACGCTAAAAATTAGGCTTTTACATGGGTTTTAGCGTATATGCTAACTCGTAGTGGCTTGATTTATAGTACATGTACATCCCCTTAAACCTTAAAAGTTTGCATGGGAAAAAAGTACAGGACGTAATATGAATGATGACTTTTAATTTGGTATATAAAAGAAATATTATGCAACTTTCAGTGCAATTTGTGCAATTTTTAGATATCGGGACTGGAGCCTCAGAACTTCCACATCTAGCTTCATACACAGCCCCGATTTCGCGGCATCGGCTTTATGAGATGCTCCAACCCACATCCACTGCCTCGTACTAAGATTCCCTCACAATGCGGCCAAGTTCATCTTGTGACCGGTGCCTCCCTTGACCCAAGTGTGAATATTTGAATTGGATATAGTCCATCATCATATTCCAGACGTTTTCGATTGGGTTAAGATCTGGAAAGTATGGTGGCCATTCAATGAGATGAATAGTTTTCTCACCGAACTCTTGCATCGTATGAGCTGCTGGAGCGTTGTCTTGCATCAGTTCTAGCTCTGGTCGTCTTAGGGAATCAGTTTCATGTATGAGAGGGACTATTCTCTTCTCACCTTTGTGATATATTTACTTGAACTCGCTGGTCTCGAGTCAACCGTTGTGTGTAACCACTTCAGGCTAGTGGTGGGGACGTATTCGGTGAATTCATTTTCACAGGAGACTAATAAGATTCAATACTACTGGTGTATAGTTACTCGTGACCCTGTATGGCTTCAACTGCATGTAGTCTAAAATTTATTGTAAACGTTATCTTCAATTTGAATTTGAACATTGGGAATAATCCAGATAATGTTGTTGAAACAACGTTAAAAAAGTAAATTTTAAGGTCACAGTAATTTTGAGTCACTGCACGCTACTCGAGGAGGCAATAACTCAGAATTGAATTTGCAAAGTGTTGGAACAATGTCGAACTGACGTATATATTTTACAAGAGTTATCTAATGCGGTATGTGGTCAGTGCATAATGGTTTTACTGGTGTCATAACAAATTTGAGCTCCGACATGTCCTTGCGTTAGATAATTTCCTTTGTTTCTAAATATACATGTATCTTATGACGAAGAAAAGGATATGTATAGTCTTAGCTAGAGAGAGAGAAGTGGATAATTTTTTTGGACAATATACTTATTTTTTGGAATGTCATTAAACGATTTATAGATCAAATACAAAGTAACTAATTGTGGTGCATGCTTACTGACGCTCGACTCTCAGGCTAACTTGACACGTGATGTGATCTCCACTCTTCCTCAACGAGTAGTTTGGATGAATTCTTCGTGTACAAAATAGATCTTAAGTAATTTATCTTATAATAGTCTAACAAGTCGTTGCCCGTTGGAGTTGAGTTGCTGTATTGTGCGACAGCAACATGCAGTTATACGAGTCGGTTATCAGTAATCTATGTGATAATTCTGTTCTGAGTTGTTAGTTACAGTATGATATGGCAAAAGGTAGACTTACTTCGAAAAATAGTCTAGTATGGGAATGCGTTAATTCCGACAATGTCTTAAATTTCGGTGTTATGGTTGGAAGTTTTTCGACGTGATATCGTGACGATCTAAGTATGTATTTTGGTATTTGGATAGGACGTTGTCATTAACGTCGGCCTATTTGGATGTTGAAATATCATATGAGCGTTGACATTATATTTGTTACTGGATGTAGGTCCTTCAGAGGCTTTCTAAACGATAAATTAGATCACCCGTTCTGAACGTAGTGAATGTTTGATTAATTAAAACTTACATAGTTGAGCTGCGGATGATGTACTTAACGAAGGTTGTCCTGGAAATTGTTGTTATTGTTTGTTGTGTTTTTCATATGTTAATTAGTGCTGTAAAGCT